>JAMKCH010014896.1:0-98475 GCA_023653785.1 Ophioderma brevispina | reverse complement strand
AGTATTTGTCAAAACAAAAGCAGAATAAAAGGGTGAGGCCCAGTTTTGACAAAACAAAAAACAGAACAAAAAGGGAAGAAAATATTAATCATAATCATGGGAATTGTATGGGGTTTGGAAAAAAAATTGCCTCTGCATCAAATAGTTCCTTTCAGGCTCACTGTGTATAGGGCAAGTTTTGGTGATGGGTTAATTAAGTAGTTAATACAGGAAATTCAACAGGGTTCGAAGCAGAAAAATTGTACTGCTTCCTAAAATCTTTATTGTGTTACAATCTGGAAAAGAATTAAAAGAAAAAACTTGGATGGGGAAAGGTAAGGCAAGGAGGAAGTAGAAAAAGGAAAATGGGCTGTTGTACGGCGCTGGCATGTTGAAGTTTTACAAATAGGTACATGGGTAAGTTTTAATTTTGGCTGATGTGTTCACAACTGTATTGTATAATGGTAGAACTATTTATCGTGTTTACAAACTGTTTAAAACTTGGTAAAAATATATTTTAATAAAAAGAAATCAAAACAAAGAAAAAACGCACCCCTTCCACCCTCGGCGTGCACAAAAAGGGGGGTGTTAGCAAGGGTTCAGTCTGGGAACCCTTGTGTGGCATCATTTTTGGGCAGGTCGGGTTTGGGACCACCCTTTTTCTGGGTGGGCTATACCCTCCTGGTACGGGTTGACCCCTACGGGGTTCCTCGTGGAGGGTGGTCCCATAAACCCGACAGGTAATTCGCGGTTGGCCAATCGGCGCAAGTTCATGTCGTTTTATGCATGATCTGCAAAGGTTTACAATCAGTATCTATCATATCATATGGCTCAGGCCGTCAATGTGTCATTGGGTGCGAGGTAGCACTCATCCGGTTTCCCTCATTAAATATCAGAATCCGTCTGACCAGCCCATCCTGCAAAATAACAAAAGTGTGTTTTTGTGTCTTGTTTTATGCCGGTGGTGGTATTTGGGAGGCATTCAGGTGGCAATTATTGTTTTTATTAGCTAGTCTAATCAAAACAAATTTTGGCTCCTCGATGTCGGCCAATTCCCTTGTTTTGGATTTTCTCATATTTTATGGGTGGGGGAGTGAGTCGGCTTAATGTAATTGCCCCTGGTTGGTCGGCCCGCAAGGTAGTAGGGTCAATTTGGTGACCTTTTGAACCTCGGTAGACTGGCTGGCAGTGACAGCCATCCAATCATCAAGCCGCTCTTTCGCGCCCTGTTTATGTTTTGCATTGTTTACATTTTTCCAAAAACTTGTCACATCACGGCTGGATGGCAGACGGTGCAGTCATAAAAAATCCCCCCCCCCTTCCCACCCAATGTTTTTTAGTTCTGGGTGCCGGGGGGCTCCTTCCATGGTGGGTCAGTGAAGGAGTAGGAGGCCTTATAGTGATAAGGCTTTTACCAGTGCCTAATTAGTCATTTTTGGGCAGGTCGGGTTTGGAACCACCCTTTTTCTGGGTGGGCTATACCTTCCTGGTACGGGTCGACCCCTACGGGGTCCCTCGTGGAGGGTGGTCCCATAAACCCGACAGGTAATTCGCGGTTGGCCAATCGTCGCAAGTCCATGTCGTTTTATGCATGATCTGCAAAGGTTTACAATCAGTATCTATCATATCATATGGCTCAGGCCGTCAATGTGTCATTGGGTGCGAGGTAGCACTCATCCGGTTTTCCTCATTAAATATCAGAATCCGTCTGACCAGCCCATCCTGCAAAATAACAAAAGTGTGTTTTTGTGTCTTGTTTTATGCCGGTGGTGGTATTTGGGAGGCATTCAGGTGGCAATATGATCTGTGACATTATTTGTATCAGACGTGTGGACCAGTGAATGAAGTTGGTAGAGCACCTTGAGAAAAGGCTACCCTAATGAGCCAGAAATAACATTTCACACATTGTCGCATAATTTGCAAGGCAAATAAAGGCTAAAGCTTTAGCTGTAATATCAGACGTAATTGCATTCACATCAGATGTGAAGTCCAAGAATAATAGTTTGGTTCATCCATTAGATCAACTTAATGCAATTACCCTTAAATTTCCTGTCTTATGTGTGGGTAATTAAAACAATAACGGCACATTTTTTGAAGGGCGCCCCCATTTTTCCGGATATTTTGAGATTGCACAGTTGCATTGGTGATTGACTAGTAAACAATACCTGTAAATGGTAGAGCTCAAAACTTTCCATGTGTCGCAAAAGAAGGAATTTAGTATTTAGAATAATTAATATCGTAGATTTCCGATAATAATTCATTGGCTGCTCGAAAGGTGCTTCCAATATGAGATAGCCAGGAAATTGCGCCATGTACATGTCTACGCTCATCCATTAGATGTTCAGTCGGTTCAGACAAGTCACGTTAGAGATATTTTCTTGAGATGACACTATTACATCATGAACGGACATAAATTTGTGTTTTTAGGGATCCTGATTGTAATTACAAAATCGCTTCTTTTATGACAAATACGCACTTACATAGTTTACTAGACAATTACCAACACAACTGTACAAAAATCTCAAATTTTGAAAATTGGGGGTGCTCTTCAAAAAATGTGCTGCTATTGCTTTAAGTCACCATAGCATAGTATTAATGGTGCACTGGTGTCTACCATGAGTAAAATCAAAAGCTAGTAGTCCGGCGTGGCACCTGGATAGACATAGTAAATGGCGACATTGTGTAGGCAGATACCCATTCCAAGGAAACCATAGTTTCCAAGGAAACCATAATTTCCTTAATTACGTATTAAGGAAACCATAATTTCCTTAATTACGTATTAAGGAAACCATAGTTTCCTTAAAGGTCCATGGACCGATCGCTAATAACCCCAGATTTACTATTTTTCTCATTTACCCTGTGAAATCTTAGGGCTAAATGATGTTTGGTTTGGATAAGCGAAAATATGGCCCATTTTGGTCGACCAACATTAATTTTACAGAGTACTCTATGGGGCTTATAAAATCATGTATTTAGCTCTCACATCAAAACAGATTGAAATATAAGCGCCACACTTTACAGATGGGGTTTTGGGGTGAAGGCCCTTCTATCAAGGGGCTTACGTCTTTCGGGTGCTCTATCTCAGCCATTTGTGCACACTTTTTTACAAGCGAGGTGTTAAATGAAAGAGCAAGACCTAGGCAACAAAATGTATATTTCGAAAACTTTCAAAATGGTCTGACTTTGGCACGATACTGATCGAAAAACATGCCAAGAGACTTTTTGTGCCAGGTGTATATCACAAATTATACATTGATGCAGACAAAGATTGCGTCCCCTGGCTCATGGGTGTACATCAAATCAACAATGGAGCAAGTGGTGAGCATACCCTGGCCCAAACTGCAGCTGCCAGTGGTTTTAAAGATGGTCTCACACTCTTAATGGGCAATGCCCAAAATGCAAAACTTGATTAAAGCATCATGCCATCATTCAACATTTTTAGAACTTGCGTCCGTCACTGTCTTGAAGTTGTTTGTATCTAGTGCATAAAGAAACAGTGTGTTTTGAAAAGAAAAAGTTTTTTTTTCCGACTGACCGACTACGATCCACTTTCCTCGAGGGGTTTGAGGACAAGCAGTTGGGCTTGATGATGAGATTTTGTTTGTCAAATTTCATTTATGATTGAAATGATACCACTCCAAATATCACGGGGGTCATTTTGGGCGAAAACAACCTTTTTGACCCATGGACCCAACATCAGGTCACTGTGTCTGTGAAGGTGGCAGAACAAGCAAATTGAAATTCACCAGATATAGACGAAAAAGCAAAGAAACAGAAAAGAAAAAGAAAAAGAAAAAGAAAAAGAATAAGAAATTAAGAAGAAAAAAAGAAAAGAAATAAAGAATGAAAGAAAGAGAGAAAGAGAGAAGAGAGAAAGAAGAATAAGAAAAAAAAAGAGAAGAGAGAGAAGAAGAGAAAGAAAGAAAGAAGAAAGAAAGAGAAAAAGAAAGAACGAACAAACCACAAACAAACCACAAACAAACATACATGCCTTGACTTTGCAATGATTTTAAATTTTCATACATGGGAATCCCCATGTAAACAGAGTACCACCACGCCTACTCACTCACACGATATACTTATTGCGCCTATACAAAGAGTTGGTGCCCAGCAAAGGAAAAAGGCTCAATAGCTTAGTGGCTCAATTATTTGATAGTTCATGGAGTGAGGATATCATAACAACTTGTGTGTTGAGTGTTGAGGACTAGAACTTGAAGTTCAAGACAGTAAATAGGTGGATATTTTGCATTTTTCAGTACTTAATAAAGGTAAGAATTTTAAATCCAAAAACAAAAATGTTAGGATTTTATGTGATGCATAAACCATCCACATAGCTTTGTTTGTTACCACTCTCTCAATTGGGGTAGTAAAATCAGCAGAGGATGCAGATGACAATGATGATGACTATCATTTTTAGCATGCCTGGAAAAAGTGGGGAATTTGGGAATCACATTCCCAGGAAATTTAGACATTTGGATGGAAATTTTTGTACTTTAAATAAAGAAATACATAAAATTGAAGGGAAATTTTGCAATCTTGGAGGGAAATTTGGATTGTATTCCCGGGATATTTTGCATTTTTTGTTGATAAAAGTTTAATAATTGGACTTCTATTTCATGCAAAGTGAATACTGCTTAAAGGTGCAATGAGAGATTTTGAGGCACCCAAATATTGTGTCATAGTAATTTCATATAGATTAGACACTCAAAAGATCTCTTACCTTATATTTGGCTACAGAAATGTCTTAAAAGCGAGAAAAAAGGCAATTTTGATTTGATTATATTTCAATATAAATCATAGGCTGAATTTCTTATTTGCTCCTATACGAAATTAGAATTTCATGATTTTTGTACCAAAGAAACATTTCTCAGCTTAATCCTTTCCGATGGGGTTATTGTTGATGGAAAGCTTTACAATAGGGCAAAAATCAGAATTTTCACATTTTTTCAAGACACCTGTTATGAGAAATCTCTCATTACACCTTTAAGTGATTTCATATACAAAAACTTTTCTTCATAAAAGGTTACTTTACAAAGACTCTTGTTAATAAAAGGTTAACAATTGGACTGCTATTCATGCAAAGTAAATACTGCACTGCTTAAAGGCTGACTCAGAGATTTCCAGAGAAGGGTGCCCTCAATTTTCAAACATATCGTGTATTTTGCATGTACATGATGCTTGTCCATATACTAATCACTGTGTGAAATAACTAAGCTCAAATCAAAGTCCTTCATATAGAAAATCACAGCTTTGTTATTAAATTCCAGATCCGGAATTTTCATTATACAGTTTCCTATGTCAATGTTTTACTGTACATACTTACTGCATGAAAACCAAAATTCTGGTTCATCTCTGACTTTGGAATTAAGCATTTAAGGTGACTATCTTTACTTCTAGTTGACTATTTTTAATTACTACATGAAATAATTATATTTCAAAATCTCTGAGTCAGCCTTTAAGTGATTTCATAAAAGACACTTTTCTTAGTGGTCAATGTTTTGCTCCCTAGTCATTTGTTACATGCTTGATTTGTTACCCATTTGACTTTGGCTTGTGCATGAGCATTCAATTTAGTCAGGGGTGTAGCCAGAAGGTTGATAGAAGGAGCAGAATGCCTGCCCCTTGGAAGAATTTTACATCCACATAGCTTTCTTCTTTAATGCTATCCCAAATAAGGGTGGTAAAATCAGGAGAGGATGTAGACAACAGTGACAATGACTTAATTTTTGTTAAATTTCACATTATTGTTGAATGATAACAATCTAATGCACTTATCGCCCCAGCCCCTGGGTACCTGGGGATGGCCAGTACTTGTACTACCTGATAACCGGGGAGTTGATCTATTTTTTTGCCCGGGTGTAGCGGGCATATTTCGGGACTTGTTCATGGAGTTCACACATGTCAAAAAAAAGCCGGGATTTTGGGTTGGGACAAATGGAAGCTCAAGTTTCTACAAAAATGTATAAACGTAGTACGACAAAGCCACAATACACGAGATTGAAAGCAGCATAATCAAAAATGAATCGCACAATCAGGTTTGACCCATTTTGACGCTTTGCCCGGCTAGCAGGGGTCGGGACTTGGCCGGGGTTTGACATAAAAATGTTGCCCAGCAGGACCTGGGACTTGGCCGGGACATGGCCAGGGAGTTTAACATTTCAAAAACACACCTCGTGTGCATTGCAAGTCCCGGCCATCCCCGGGTACCCAGGGGCCGGGGCATTTTTTGATAAGTGCATAACCACTAGAATTAGAGGCTAAAGTGTGTAAAGTCTGTGGGGACCTGCTCCCAGATGAATTTTAAATGTTGACCTTCTGCACACTAGACACATCCCTACCCTACTCACTACACTGTAAAAACTTACAGTGCAATTTAAAGGAAAATACTGTACCAAGGCTTTAAAAATTAAGTATTTGGCTGTAATTTGGAAATACAGGAAAATACTGTAAATTTATGTCCATTTTCCATTTCCAGGCCTATTATGACAAAATCTAAAGTGAAGCTTTATTCGAAATTTATGAGTCCAATATCATTAACAACTACTATGGGAATTTTTCATTATACCATAATAACTAAAATATACAGGGGAAAATACTGTAAAATTTAAAACAGGAAAAATACTTGCAGCATTCTGCAACAAAACCCTGAAAAATTACAGCTTTTACAGTTTTTCATTCAATTTAAACTGTATATTTTACGTTTGATGTAATACATTTTACAACAAACTGTAAATTTTATCAGTTTATTGCAAAGTAAACAATTGTGGATAGGCCTACTACGTTAGTGTGTTTCGTGGCAGGTGTGCTTTTATTCTCCACACATTCCACAATCTCTGTATAACTCACCAAATATATATAATGTTTTTATAAGCTTTGGGGATTACATTATTCTTACAGTAACTGTAATTTTAAGGTATTTGTTGGAGAATTGCTGGCCGGAATTTTACTGTAAATTTACAGTATTTTTTACAGTGTACACATCCGTCTGATATGCAAACGGTCCTCGCTCCTAATCACGCTGGGAGCACCTGGGTTTTTTAAAGTTTACCTATCACCCTCTCGAGGATGATTAATATCTTCTTGTTCACTCATAACCTATATTTATAGTTTCTATCAAACTACATTATTCCAATATACCAAGCATTTAGACCTAGGGTGGAAAAAAATGAAATCCACCAAGCAAAATACATTTTAATTTGGTATCAATTCCTTCAGAGATTACAGCAGAGTATATGCCAACGAGACACCGCTTCTTGCAATAGTACCCACTTTTTCATTTGTTGTTTTTTTTTTCAACTTCTATCTAACTACGGGTATTGTTAATGATCCACTTAAGGACCCAACACCAACAATCAACATGTCACAAAAAATATTAATGTCCTGTGAAAATAAAAAATTACCCAATGGTAATTTCCCTTCTGCATGGGCTTTCAATCATGAGGGCCACTAATTAACAATCAATTGGAGGTACTAATTTCAATTTGTATCTTCTTCAGGAAAACATTTCCTGCCTCACTCTCTCTATGGCCAGAACCATACCATAGTCCTTAACAACATGAGGAGACAATTGCAGTCCAGGATAGCAATGCATGACTGCATCCTAAGTGGTTACCGCAAGGATGTGTCCTGCTGATAAGGTGAAAACCAAACTGTTTCTCAAGTCCGTCAGGACCACCGATGGGAATAATTGCGTGTCAGGGAAGTGGGAGCTGAAAGGCAAGCTGGAGCTTCAGGTTCACATCTTTAGTGGATTGAAAACCTCTAGTGTATGTATAAAGGTTGTATAAACCAAAGATGGTTGTTCAAATATTTTGAGGACACATATTTGAACCATTTTATGATCAACAGCATAGCCCGAACGAAAATAAAAAACCCTGTTTGACGGGCCCGACCGACCCCGATGTTTCAGTTTTGCAGAATTTTTTTTTTTTAGTTTTCTCCAAAATCTGTAAAATCAGCCTGTTTTTAGCCCAGTTAGAAATTTTTGGCAAATTTTTTAGAAAATTTGTTTGGACCATTTCTCATTTTTCACATTGAACTTTCAGATTTTGGGACTAATTTTAGCCAATTTTTTGAGCTCCAGAAAAGAAAAAAAAGAAAAATTTGCCCGACTGACGGACCGACCGAAAGGTCCGCTCGCCCAAAAATAGGGTTTCTTTTCGTTGCCTTAAAGGGAGATGGTCCACTTTCAATATATAAATTTTACGTTTGAATAAACGACCATTGATCCACATACCCCCATCGTGAAGTATCACAACAAAACACCGATATTTCAATCATTACTGAACCATACGCACTAAAAACGTGATGTTGTAAGCCCATAGAATCTGTATGAGACTAATGGTGCTCGACCAAAAGGGGACATACATTTTACTCAACATCCAAGCCAAACAACTATCAGTAACAGATTTCACAGGTTAGGAGAATAAATAGACTTTCCCCCGACACCAAATTGTGACCACTTCCGGTGAAGTAGAGGTCCTGGCGACAGGCTCTTCGCCATCAGGCCATGTCCCTTTAAAAGCAAAATAAAGTTGTAACCGTGTAAACCCCATGTGAGGAACACATTGTAAAGTTCTAAATGTTGGTTGGTATTCAATGTCCGTGATTTGGTGTTTTTTAGTGATTTTTGTTCTTCAGAGGTCAACTAAACATGCACAGCACCTAATGCATTGCTTGGTCTCACTTCTCAACCTATAAATCAACCTGTTTCTGACAAGCCGTTATGTTTTTTACTTAGGCAGGAATATAACAGCAAGAACTAGAGCACCCTGACTAAAGCAACTGATAGGGGGGCTCAGATTTACACCGTAAACAAGAGTAACAGTGTATATGCTGTAAGGTAGAAACTACCGTAAAAACAATCTCGAACTGTGACATGATCAACAATGTAATGGTAACAACTTAATGTATATGGTCCCTGTGCACTCCCATTTTGTGGGATCACATGACGTATTGAGGTGAAATTTCCAATAACTGGTGCATTGTGGGATTGACTCAATACACCTCTGGAGTCAATAATAATTACAATTGATATACATGATGTTGGCATTTCTCACTCAATTCTTCTTTGTATTTGGAAGATTTTTTGTATATTTGTACTTTTGTAAAATGCTAGCTGTGTTTGTTGAAAAGTACCCCCACAAAATGAATTTTTGTGTCATAACATATTGTGTCCATGACAACCATTTAATTTTCTGGTCTTTTCCTTACATTGTGCTAAGCACATGGTTAGTGCCCTATTATAAGGTTTCTATAAGCATTCTGTATAATGCGTCTTGTAAAACCATATAATCTTATGTGTAAGAAACTGGTACCTGGTTTTCTGTGTTCCTTTTCAATTAACCAGTACACACACACAACTTTGTGATTGCACTTAACACTTAAGTGGCCCAAGCTAAAAAAACCTTCCTTAGTCCCAAGGGGGGTGGGGTTCTAGGGAAACTACTCAGAGAACCACTTTCCATTGGGGGGTGTCACATAAGAACCATTATACCGAACTTAAAATACAAATCTGAGAACTTTGCACCGTTGACCTATGACACACATCTGATCTTCGACCGTCAACCTATGACCAATTGAAATTGTCACTCCCGAAAAAAATGGTTCAAGAAGATTTTCATCCTCAGTAACTCTGATATAAGATTTTAAACCAAAAAATGGAGTATGTCTTCTCTAGAATAAACCATTCAAATAATTTAATAGCACTTAGCCAAATTTATATACCATCTTGTATTTTTCTCACAAGCTTCAACAATTCACTTGGTCTTTCCCATAGACTTCATCATGACAAAATAACAAAAATATGAACAATTTAAAATGATACTATAATCGTAAAGGGTTATTTTGATTTAAGTATTATTAATTACCTCCCAAGAGTAACTATTTTACCAATTTAAACCAAGATTTACTTAATTTTTTTAATTAGTAAATACTTGATTTTTTTTCACTTCTTTCGTGCCCCACAGGGGGGTCATAGTGACCCCCTAATTATTCAATAAGCTGTGGGCCCGTATTTAAATTTTTTGTATCACATAAATCAAGACAAAATTCCAAAAAATGTTTTTGCCTACGTGAGAAAAAAAAAAATCAAATGTTTGTGTACTATGGAACCCCCCCCCCTTTAAGGATTTATTTGACAAGATGTTAAACTATTAATTTGCATTTGTTTTATTCATATCATTTTTTAATTTTTCTTTTTTGGTTTTTTTAATATTATTAATTTATTGACCCCATCTTAAAGGGCAAGTGAAAATGGCATGCAAACACAACATCAGTTTGACTGCATAAAATATATGTGTCAATACAGTTTTCCTGGCAAGACTGGCGACATCTTAAGATGTTCCTCATCAAGGTGCATGTGACTGAAAACCAATTACAACACACAAAAGACTGTAAGCTAGGAAGCCTCATAAACTGTAAATAGTGTGTGACATGTACCCACACAAGGGAAAGGTGTAATATGCAGTGTTATTTTGCCAAATGATTATGTGGAGAAAATACCTCGGTATGTGGTTTGATGCATGGTGATAAATACATCTGTCACCACAAAAAATCCTAAGGCTGATATTCGAAAATTGAGAAAATTTGCATTTCATCCCTTGCTTTTTACACCTAGCTGTTTAAAGCAATGAAGCAAAAGACAAAAATAAGAAATCACAGACATCATGGGTTTCAAAAGAGCACACCGTCAAGATGCTTCATTTGTGGCAAGACAATACTGTATAAGTGGAAATTTTCCCAAGGTTTTTATTTAGCAAATTTCACGAGTGAACATAAAAACGCAAAAATAAAAACTCGCGAAAATAACTTTTTCCAATAGATTAGATTGCATTGATGTAACATATTGTGAATTAAATCTCGCCGCAGTTGGCAAAACTGTTAAAATCGCGAAAATATCTGAACGCGGAAATGTCACTTATATTAGTATGCCTACAATGATTAAAAACTAAGATTGCAAATAGCAATTTTCCTGAACAGTTTTTGGTCTGAATTCAATATTCAGGCGAAAATCTCTGAGATTCGGCAATGGGTGTTTGTAATGGAAAAAAATGTACAATATGGTGCAGTAGAAGTGGTGATGTGTAAGACAGTGTTATCAGCATTATATTTGACTACTCTGGCAGGCTAACTTGCAGAGGTTTACATGTTGATTGTACCAGTTAATTTGCGTGGATGTGTGTCCAGGGCCGTAGCCGGGGGGAGGGGGGGTATATATATCAGTTATATATTTGTACTGGAAGGTTGTCTTCCTAGATAATACCTGTATATAATTTTGAGCAAAAGAGTTGTGTTCACTCTTTATAGATGATACAAAGTGGCAATTCAAGAAGAGCGACACAATGATCTCCAACCTGGATTCAACGAGTACACTTGCAGTGGAAATAAAAAAAAATAATATAAAAGTTGAGTTGGAAGCCATAGAACTTGTGTCCAAGTCTGACATTAACTTAGCTAGCATTGAATAATTTAAAATAGGGTCTAGTATTGTGTAATTCTGTAATTTGTATTAAGATTTTGAATAATAGGGCAATAGTTATAAATAAATCATTTGACCTTTTTTCCTTTGCTTACCTCAAGAGAGTTTCTGAGTTTTTTTCTTAATTTTGATGTGATTTAAAAAATACAATGTTCACAGGATGCATATGTTGTCTGCCATCAAGGTTTGTGAATGGGGGCAAGGCGTTAGTGAGATCACAAACATGTGGACACTACCCAAGGGCTGTTGTATCATGTGTTATGGAAATTGATCGACATATGTGTACACACCAACTTCACCAAGCAATGTTATAATTTTCACCTTTTTGGGGGCAACAAAGGTCACATGAGGTCACCAAGGTCACATGAGGTCAGCAACACGTGGGACACTACCCAAGGGCTGTTGTATCCATGTGTCATGGAATTGATCGACAATGTGTACACACATGCAATTTTTGTTCTCCCTCTTGGGACCATGACCTCTAATGACCTTTGACCCCACTTGTGAGAGGGGAAACTGTGGGGCACTACCCAAGGACCATTACATGCGAGTGGCATGCAAAATGTGTGCATGTATGTGGAAACAGTGGTGAATTATGTTTAGGGTTAAATTTTTTAAAAATCAAAGTTTAATAGGCCTATCACACACAGAAAAAACACACAAAACACCAAAACCATCCTATGTGGCCTTGCAGACGACACGAAAAGGGACACTAAACATCTACATGTTATTTCCAAAATTTCAGTTGATGCTAATGGTAGGTTTGGTTTTATGAAGGTTTGTTTCATAGTGGCTCTATGAACTAAGGCCAATAACTGTGTTCTAATTTCTGACCATATAAATACTGAATTTACAAACTTAGAAGCTTCTTCTGAAGTATCTCTTATCTGCACCTTCAATTTGACTGATCATATGTAGGCCAATGATCAGATGTAAAAATCTCAAATTCTTTAGGCAAGTTAGCAGGGATGAAGCTATGGATTAAGAAAGAAAGAAACAAGCAGAAAATAGTAGAAAATGCTCACGAAGAAAACCTTTTGGAAACTTTGTACAAAAGAATGTAGATTTTGTCCAATTCGTTTTCTCTGTACTGATGATATCATCAAGGGGTGCGGCCATTTTTCGACCCACTGAACACACATGCCCTGATGACACTATTCTGTAATGTCTGCTTGAATTCATCAGTGATATGTGTCCAGTATGTCACAAAATGGCCCCGCACACAACCATCACCACAGTGATTATCCTCATACCCCTAAATACTGCAACCATATTAGTTATCAATCACACATCTTCAGGACACTAAAATACATACCACCACAATCTAATCAAAAGGAAACCCCCCCCCAAAACATTTAACCACTGTTCAGCACAATGCAAGTAATCCCCATAGAAAACAGAAACAGTTGAGATTTGTTTTGCCTCTTTGTTTTGGTTATTGCAATCTCAACCATAGAACTTGGATAGGCCAGAGTGGTAAGGGACAGTGGGCATTAGCGTACTGCTGCCTAGCCTTATAAAACATTTATTTCAGGTCCTCAGGAAGCTCAGACAGGTTACCTGACCTGATATAATTCAAACCAGAAAATGTCAACATTAATTTGAATGGTTACATAACACAACTGTCCATTTAAAAAGGATGTATGGAATGCATAAAGCACTTAACATGTAAGATAATTTTAAACCTATACAAGGTGGTACGGGGATTGGCCAGGTGGATGATGGCCGGCGCATAGCCCGCTTGAGAGATGTCGGATTAAATGAGATAGTAAGGGTAAACGTTTAAGTGGAGTGAGCAAAGCGTCTAATGGCGTGAGGTCCAGGACCTGTTCAATGACCCCTGGTGGGGTCCAGGCAGACTGCTTTTCCCCAAACGCCTTTAATAGAAGGCTCTTGAGAGGCTAGCTTTCCTGGTACTTTATTTTCACATTGAAGCGTTTGTTCCGATTTTGTTTTTGTATTCTCTACTCGATACAGGAGCCTGGCACTTGGCATATGGTACACTCATCATCAGTTAAGTTGGGGGAGCCCAAAAGACATTTTGAAATGCTGGAAGATAGCCATGGCAATGTAGCCATGTGCCAGGAATATCAAATGTGGTATTAGAATTTTGATCCAAAATTTTAAAAAAAGAAAAATTTTGTTTGGTTAATTTATATATTTACTGCTCGGCTGCCGAAGATTGGTCAGGACATGTCCGGCGGTTCCCTCCCTATCTGATTGGACTTCAGAAAAGTAAGAGTGAAAAGGACACTCAAACGGTTTCCCTCCATTTGTTGTATGGGGTTGGTTTTTGTTTTGACAAATTTCATGTTCATACATTGGTGAAGTTCACAAAGATTAAAATCCCTCTCTTTGTAATTTAAGAGATGTCCCCGCATGGAGGAAGTTTCCCTCAATTTCTCCAATTTGCCCTAGATATTGGGGATGCCTGATAATAAGCTCAGTGAACTTGGGGTGTAGTAACATACACAAACATTATTACCCTTGCAGGCCTGGCCTCAACCAGAAATAAGGAAGTGCAACCTTCCTGATCAAGTTCATTTAACATGGTGAGAACAAAACAGAGCTTACTAAGATATTGTTGAATCACATGCTTTTTTTATTTGCTGTACATTAAAGACTATCACAGTTTTATAGTTTTCTATATTCAATTAAAGGTCCATGGTCCGATTCCTAATCGCCCCGTCCCCCAGGGACCTCCAGATTTTACCGGAAAGTGGTCAAATTTTGGTATTGGAAGAAAGCACTATTTTTCTCATTTACCCTGTGAAATCTTAGGGCTAAAGGATGTTTGGTTTGGATGTATGAGCGAAAATGTGCCCCTTTTGGTAGAACAATTTTTTAATTTTACACCAGTCTCTATGGGGATTGTGTAAATCACCGTTTTTAGGTCTAACACCAAAACGAGTGTTAATATCGGAGCGCAACTTTACAGATGGGGTTTTGGGGGTTGAAGGCCCTTCTATCAGATGAAAAATCTAGAACGTTTAAATGGTGCCATCCCCCTTTAACACCATGTCCTCACATTTTCTCAATATTTGATTTTTTAAAGAACTAAAGCTCCCTAAAAGTTATGTCTTGCAATAACATTTTTAATATAATTAAAATTAGATCTCTTAATTTTAATTAGCCCATTTGTACAGGTAATAGTTTGATTTGTCATCAAGAGTTCTATCAAATTTCTTGGCTTTTGAGCTCAGTTCAAATTGGGGATATTTTTAAGCATCTCTTATTCAAAAGCAAAATTGCAAACTTTAATTTTCACATATTCTCCAGAAATCAACATTGCTTGATTAAAATATGTCAGAGGAGGAAAGAAACATGCTATTCTGTTATGATCTCTATCTCCTTTGTTCCAACACCTAGGAACTCCTTCCCAAGCAAGGAGAAGAGAGTGGCAGAGACCTAACTGAATTTCAGTTTTTGGCTTGCCACACGCCCTATATTCAAAGAATACAAGCTGTCGGTCACCATCCTCGTTTCAAACTCTACCTCACTAACCTTTGACCTTGGCACAATGCCTTGATATCATCAACTATGATGGATCCCATGGTGCCACCGAGTCACACAAGTTCCATTCCAATTGAACTTTTGACACACATACACATCCACACACCACACACACACGCACAACGGATTGCTAATTGGTCCTGCCAGCTATGCTGGTGGCCCACATGAGACGAGATAGAGAGAGACAGACAGACTGAGAGACAGACACAAACATACTCTTTCTCATTGGCACGTCGCTGGCATTTGAATTAGTACTTAAAACAGGCGCGGATCTAGGAGGTGGCGGGGGGGCCGCGCGCCTCCCGGTAATTCTGCAAAATGTTGTCAAATCAGCCCATTTTGGACAAATTTACCTTGTCACCCCCCCCCCCCCGGGAATTTTGACGTTTTTTTCAAATCCTGGATCCGCGCCGGTTAAATATTGACATTTGAAGGTGTGTTGTTCCAATTTTTTTCCTATCATGTTCTCCCTCTTCACAAAGATCCTGGACCTTGCATACACTGATCCGGGGGGAAGAGGGGGTGAAGTCTTGAGGCATCAAAACTTGTGGGGTTTTGATGGTAGAAGCGATAATGCACAGTGCAATGCCCTATTCACTACGTGCTAATATTTTATTGGTACCCATTAAAAACAGCTTATTTTGTCTCTATCTTGGGAAAATGGGTATTGAAGCCAAAATTTTAATTTCAGGACGACAATAGACAAATACGCCCTTTCATCTGTATCACAATTGATACTACTTCCGGGTAAATCATGGTCCCACAAAGCAATCCTAACAAATACCTTTAGTATCTAGCAATTTTTTTGTCTAGAAGACTCCACATAGTAAAGGTTGACCTATTGTAACTTAGATATAACAATGGCTCCATTCTGTCTGGGCTGCCATAGGAAGTAACTTTAACTGCCAAGCAAGTGTTTCACTAGTTTGGATAAGAAGGAAGTGTGTGTGTCAATCACATCCGGGGGTATTTTTGGTGATGAGATGTTGAATATCCAGAGTCCTGCCACAATAAAATAGGCTAAATAACAATTCAATTACAATAAAGGACTTGTACAGATGCAATGTGCAATGCAATTTGGTTTCCGCTGGAGATGTCACACACGTACCACCAATGTCACACATGTGACCGTACTTTAGTGGTATAAATTTGTTAATTACCAAGTCAAAGTTGCTTTTACTTTTATTACCAACATTGTTTGTAATGACCACATACCATGTCTTTCTGAAATAATATAAGAATGGGGTACGTGTGAATATCCCAGAATTTTTAACAGTGGTTAAGTTTGAATTTATTTGCCCCTCAGGACAAAATAATCAATCTGGCGAAGGGTAAAACATTATTTTTGGATAGGTTTTTCATTATACAAAAAGTATAACAGATTGTTATATTGCAAACACAATGGGGTTGAAAATCAATTCCCGTTTTTGGGTCCAAACGTGACCCGAAGAATGGCCCTTTAGCTTTAGGTTGACCTTTTTAGTTGACGAGTGACATAGCAACATCCATACATCCAGAAATATGGAATGAAAACATTATAATTTCAAAGGTGGTGCAAATGACACATGGCTGAATCCAATTTGGATATTGGGTTCTCAAAATATAAATCAACTTTACCTTTGCAGAATAAATACTTGTGGTCATGACACCACTATCCACATACCAAGTCTCAGTTACATTGTATGGATAGTACTTGTGTCCACTACTATCCACATAACAAGTCTACCACACCCGCGGGGGTGAAACGCATTCAAAACCAGTCGTCCCTGCTGGGGCTCTGACATTTGAATATTGCAAGGAATAATTATAGTTTGGGTGCGTGTATACCACATAATGTCACTTCGATACCAACAATCCGCCAAAATATCAGTTGTTGATGTTGGGTTCTATATTTGGGTGGTTAAAATTTGTCCTACCAATGGCCACACAACTAATGAAAATGACACATCGTCGTCTTGATTTAAACCGCCTCAATGAATAGCATCTTTTCACCTAAGCGCGCATTGCCGTATAGAAAAAAGAGGACTGAGCACAATGATCCAGGTACATTATTACTACACCTGGCCCCCTCTACCCTTACATTAATGTGTATCACTACCCATTAGTGTATATGCCAAGCAGCACCCAACAGTATGTGGAAGAAGCGGAGGCAGCCATTGCTTCTATGTTGGTACTCTAGGTTTTCTTTGGGGTCGGCAAAAACATGCGAGACGATGAACTTCTAAAGATTACGTACGTTTTGCCTCCTCTATCTATATAGAACCTCTTGACCCAGACACGATCCATATACCAGTCTAATACCATTGTAGCATAGTACTTGTGTCCACTACTCTCCACACCAAGTTTCATCACATTGTAGATATAATACTGTGTGGCATCACTCCCCCACATACCAACTCTCATTATTAATATTGGGTTCTCAAAAGTAATAAAGTTTATCCTTTTAGGGGGGTGATGTAAGCAGTTACCCTTCCATCCAAGAAATTGCCCATAATATTCAAATAAATATTCATTGATTAAAAAAAGAATATGGGTTCCCAAAAGAGGTAAAAATGTTCTAAGTTTTATTGTCCACAACTGGAATGTAATCCCCAGACCAGATTTTGGGACCAAATGATTTAAGAAATTATTTTGATATGATCTGCAAAAGCTATTTTAAGAATGGTTGATCCTTTAGATCCTGCCATCTTAAGGGAGTGTGAACCTTGAGTTTATGAGCATCTATTTTGGTTTGTAACTTTTGCAAATATTTGATTATTGCATGTAAAAGTATTACCTTTCTAAGAAAGGAAAATTGGACGATGAACCGATGATGGCATCAGATAATATGTAAAACTTCTTGGATATTGAGAAAAAAAATACTAAAAAAAAACACGATTTTGCCCCAAATTTTCAGACAGCATAACAAAAAACATTAGAAAAATTTGTCTCATGATTTCTTATGTTATTTTTTAGAAAAAGAAACACGACAAATTTGTCTAGGGATGTTTTTTTTTTTTTTTCATTTTTTAAAAAACGTGTGATTTTTTACTTTCTTTTCCAAAATTGAGTTATATATTGGAGAATATCTTCGTTGAAATCGAAAAAAAAAAAAAAAAAAAAAAAAAAATGAAAAATTGAGGAGAAAAGAATGAAAACCCTCCCTAGAGAAGACGATGCTATCGTAGGAAAGTTAAACTTACTTTTACTTCGGTATTTGGATGGTTACGGGCCTGAAAAAATTTGCAAATTTTTGCTTTTTTTTTTTTTTTTTTTAAGGGGGATGGGGGGGGGACGATTTGCCACATTTAATTTCCGCCACGCAAAGATACTAATAGTGTAGTAGTATTGTACCAAATTAAGCCGTTTAGTAACCAATTTCATGATGAACCTCTATCATGCCCCCTGTCCCCCCCCCCCCCCCCCCCCCCCCCCCCCGCCCCCGGCTACGCCACTGGCAAAGCCAATCTGAGAAAAATTTCATAAGAAGTCCCAATATTGCTGCCAAACAAAGGGTATGCATTGAATCCCGTCAAGCGTACTGACACAACATAATCCAGTGCATGATGATATGGTAATACCCCATGCGCATCCTAGCGAATGCGTTTACCAAAGTTGTTGATTTTTTGATGTTTGCTTTGCGAAGGGTTGTGCAACTTGTGCATGTTGATGGGGGGAGAAGGAAGTTTAGGGTAGCCGTTGTCCTTTCATTCAAGACCCCAAAAAAGTAATGCAGCATGTCTAAATACCACCATTAGGTTACAACCATTGGTCCTTTGCACGATTGAAACATAAAATTATATAATTAGTTAATTTTCTTCATAAATTTTGATACCCTTCTTGCCCCCATTGCGATCAATATTGCCAACCACCAAGTACCCATTATAAGAAAAGATCTCCCTTAAAAGGGCCCAATAATTATAAAAGGTATTATAGCCTAATTGATTTCCTCAGTTGATGAAACACTGCATTCTTCCTGTGAAGTGCGTGGGGTCACTTAATCATGGCATGGGGGATGGATGACACGGTTAATCATTGACAAAAAGTACGAAGAATATCTATGGAACACAACACAATTTGTTTTTTTTCGGAAGGCCTGCGTGTTGAAATTCACGACAACACGTGATATTTTCGATCGCTACTGTGTCCTAATTGTCACCTACCGACGATATTACACAACTATAGTGCAACGTATAGATTAAGTACGTTTTCTGGTATTCGTTATTACGCTCCTAAACGTATGTTTTAGCCGACTTGAGGCTGGCATACGTTCCCGGATGGACATGGGCACGAAGAGATGCATTTCGGGGATTCGTGCAAATGGCTCTATTGATTTCAACCTTTCTAGCATGTAAGCAATATGAAGTTACCTTGTGGTGACATCAAGGACATTGCTCATAATCTTTTGTTTTATCGGTTGTAGTCTTGCATGGATCCTTCTTGCTTCCTGCGGAGAACCTCCCAGAAATCACCCTTATGAATATAAAACATAGTTCGTTAAATAAAAACAAACAGAGCAGGAAAAGATTCTACAAGGTTAAAACTCTGAGTGACCCTTGCAGGGTATATATGAATGGGATATCAAAGGTCAATTGTGTTCACCCCAAACAAGTATTGGCCAGTGATCTCCTATTGACCGAGTATAAAGTTAATCAGAATAGCAGGAAATGAAAATAAGGAGATTAAAGAGGAATACATATAGCATCCATTGGGATTATAAAATGAAAATAGTTTCACGATATGACCTTTGACCTAAGGGTATATATCTCACCCAGATTTGTGTTATTAGTAAGGTCCTTTGTGCAAGTCTCGAAACTGAAGCAGGGATTGAGAAGTACAGCAACTTGTTTGTTGAGAGAAATGACACCGCCATTGATGCCGATTGACCAGAATCTACATCCCAACCCCACAACCATCTGGACAGAGCCACCGCGGGATAAAAATAGCACAACCTAGTCTCCAAGGTAAACTGGAGAACGATGACTTACGTGAACTGAAACACATTGATTGTCAGGAAAAATAGCAGCCTATGGTCTCCAGTCACCGTGGCTAATTTTTTTCGTGTAACATTTCTGAAATCCTAAATTTGTTTTGCTAGTATCTATGAAAAATATTTAACATTTGATAATTCTTCAATTAAAAAATTGAAAGAAAGCAAGGGTGTTTGTTGGTGTTTGTAGCACTGTGTGGATTAATTGACCAGGTTTCAATTTGAGGGGAAGTGAGTGACTATAAAAAAACACCACTGCCCTTGTTTTCAAAGTGAGGTCAATTTTACAATAGGCTCATATGACCTTTGACTTTGACAGGAACCTTGTTACCTATCAACATAGTGGGTTACATTGAAGAAATTTTGTAAACTTTTACCACACACAACATAAATGACAGCATGTGAAAAAACACTACCATCAAGGATTTGAACCTGGGGCGTTGGTTTACTGTCCGAGCATGCTCACCAACTGAGCAATGGGGTAAGATGGAGAAGAGAGTGATGATGTAAGGATTCAGAGCACAAAATCTTGGTGGTATTTGTGGTTTAATATGGATTTAAAGAGCAAAATGAGCATTTTCTCAAATTAGGTGTCCTGAAAATATTGAAAGACCCTGTGCAATTATACAAAGCTTTCACAAAGTTTTGCTTATAATAACAAACAGAAATAAAAAAAAAAATACAGCAAGAAAACTTGCATCATCCCTCTGGCACGAGGCAGTCTTGAATGACCTCAGATGACATTGGACCCTTGTGGCAATTACATTTGACACCATCCCCATATGAAGGGACCCCTCATTGCACCTAACCCCAAGTCCTGTTTTAAATCCTACTTCACTTTTCGAAGAAGGACCTGAAAAACAAAAGCCTAAAACAACTGGAACACACATGCCACATACATACTACGGACTGCACGCTATTGCAAGTTCCCCTTCGCTTTTCAAGCCAGGGGAAAAAATACAAAAGTGACAACATAGATTTTACAACTGTTGGATTATTTTGCACGAACTGACATCAAGTGTAAATTTTATAAAATATTATATAAGGTAAATAGGATTATTCTTTAACAACCTCTAAGAGAGAATTATAGGTTATACATACAGGGTGAGTCAAAAAAACGTGAACCCGGATTGTGTCCGCCATTTTGATTTTTTTAAATAACATTAATAAACTAATGTGATATCATCGAAAGCCTATTTTCATTATCTTGAATTTGCTGGCAAGGATAATTCATCGTTACGTATAGCCATCTAACGTCTTTTGAATCAAGTGTCCCGGTTTTCCACCCTATCCACTGATCCCCATTTGAATGCGCGGGCGCCGGACTAGCAATGTGATTCCTGTGGCGTGGAGCTTTGCTCAAATTAAAAATAATGAACTAGCTTTCAGATGATATCACATATGTTCGATATATTACTTGAAAATTCAAAATGGCAGACACATCATGGTCACGTTTTTTTGACTCACCCTGTTAATAAATCATGAACTTTGTAGGCATGACAACGTCCCCGCGCAATGGATTTTTCTGATATTTATACAGGTAAGAGCTCTTACCCTGTCCTACTTTATATCAGTTGTCAAATTGGTGTCCCACTCACCACCGCTATACAAGACTTTGTAAGGGGTTAACAAGTTGTGCTTTCCATAAAAAAAGTCTCCACCTAAAGGGATTAAGCTGAGAATTCTATTTCTTTGGTACTGGAGTAAATACCAAATTCAGCCATTGTGAAATAAGCAAATCAAAATCACCTTTATTTCACATTTCAAGTATTTGGTCTTTCAAACACTGTTGCTCTTCACACCCCTCTACTGGCAACTATTTGTCCCACATGAATTGTCTTAACTCTGTGAAAGTGATCCCAAAGATAGTGAAAATGTAAATGTGCCTTATGGCCCGGATGCATGCACTGAGTAGCTTCAGTGCCAGGACAGGATTAAAAAAAGATGGAGCTAACTATCATACATATAAGGAGCTGTTTCACAGTTTCAAACACACATGTTTGAAGTCTCATTTATTACGACCAAAACGATAATAAAACAAAAAAATCAACTGGCGACCACACTTTTGACAACTGATTTGGAGTCTTGTTATCACTAACTAGATTCTGTGTGAATTTGATGAAATTTCATTGCGGGCCAAATATGATTTTGTCATATGAAACTCTAGTTTTACAACAACACGTCTTTCTAATGGGAAATGGCATATATCGGGCAACTATAACATACCAATTAATGACCTTTGGGCAGGCGTATATGGCAGAATTCCCGCAATGGATTTTTTCTTTTTTCTGATTTTTGCGGAGGTAATAGCTCTTTGCATGTCCCTACTTATTCATTGTCAAAATTGTGTTACCATTGTTACATTTGCTCTAAAATAAAAGAGACATTTGCATGGGGTCAAACAAGCTGTGAACAATCAATGGGCTGACACTTGTCAATATTAACATTTTTAATTTTACTCTGCAAAAAATTTGTAATTTACCACCTGACCACCAATATGATTTGTTTAACATTTCCTGTCATTAGAGATTTCAATGGTGTTTTGATCGATAAAAAGTAAATGCATATGCAATCATTGATGACACTGTGCACTTTGCACACTAAAAAAACTAACTAATCCTATTTGTGCAGATGACACAAACATTTTTCTTCTCAAACCCTACCATTCATACACTTTTTAACAACATGAATCATGAACTCTCAAAAATCACGGACTGGTTTTCGGGCTAACAACTTTCTCTCAATGTTTTTTAAAAACTAACACATACGAATAGCAGGAACGGAGCCCCTGGGGGGGGCGAGTGTACGGGCTCTTTTCTCTCCCCACCCCCCCCCCTCCCCATCCCCCGATTAACATTAGATAACCAGACATCTCCCAGGTACACTCAAACCAAATTTCTTGGCATCACAATCGACGACAACCTAACATGGAATGAAACACATCACTCTGGTCACTACCAAGCTCTCACGCAATAGGAACAATCTACAGAGTTAAACACCAGCTTCCAGACGACAACCTTAAAATCACTTTACAACCCACTAGTTCTCCCGTATCTTAGCTACTGTAACATCAGCTGGGCCTCCCAACTACCATTCACGACTCACACAAACTACCTCACCCAAAATGGGCCCTTCGCACTTCACAAACTCACCCCCCCAGAACTCCACACTTGGCCATTATTTCCTCACTGAAAACACTTAACTTAGATCACCGCAACCAACTTGAACACGCTCTTCATTTTTGACTATCACAACAATCATTAACCGACCCTAAACTTCAGTCAGCATATATTTACCACACAAACAGACATATCCACAGCTACAACACCAAACAAGCCGGCAAACTTCATCTCCCCTCCCAAAATCTTCCTCTGAAAAGTGCTTTAAATTTCAGTATCACGGCTCAAAACTAAACTTTGGAATGATCATTCCATGAACCCATCCACCAATTACAAACCAAATTCTTTAAAGCTCAACTTAAAAACATTTCATCCACAGTACAATTCCTTATAAATTTCTCCCCAAGTCCCCTTTTTCTCTCCTCACTTCATTCTTCATTCATTTCCTATACTCCCTATTCCTTATTTTTTCTTCACCTCTACCCTTCTATCGCTGCTTCCTCATTATGCATTATACTACATCCTCCCAAGACATGTTGGAAAGTCTGTCCTTTCCCAAATCCCACCGCATCCTGTATTCCCCGTGAAGAGTTTTGGTTTAGCTTAGATATATTGTTTTTGTTTTCGTTTGTTTGTTTCTCTTTGTTATGTATATTTATTTACCTATGTAATATTCTATATCATATCCCTTACTTGTATCATTATTGTACTTTTGAGTATATTTAACTTGTATGTATTACGGGCCGCAATAACTTAAGCCCTATCGGGTTTGTTCCATTACTGGTCCTAGCATATATTATCACCTCACCTGTGTTTATCTTAGTACAGTTTACAATTGTTACTTACGTATTATTATATTCCAATACTGTATTATCATATCGTCACGTACGAATATGTTATGCTGAATATAAATTGAATTGAATTGATTGAATGCCTTAACATTCATTCACTACACTGAAGCCAAGCATTGCTTGAAAATTTATAGTGCATGAACTTCAAAGTCAATAAGCATCATGATAGCATGTAGCAGCTTTGAAAGAATATCCGATAATGGCATTGTATTGTAAACCAATTTCACTGCGAGCCTAACACTGTAAGTCAAGTTTGTTACAATTGAATGTGAACCATATGCATGTTTAAAGGGATTTCAATTTTCAATTCCAACCCCAGATTGGGAGTGGGATTCCATGAATCTCTGGGAGTGAGTGTTTTGTGCTTGAATTTGACAGAGGCGGTATCTCAAAGGGAGTGTAACTTAAGACCTGGGCTTAAACATATGCAGGTTAGTCCCTACATAAGTGTAAACTGTCCCTAAAGAGTCCCTCGAGCTGGCCGCTATATTTGCCACCCATTTCCTGACCCACTCTCCACCCAACAGAATGCAGTTAATGGCTTCCGAATTCAAATGACTATTGAAACCAATTTGTTTTTGTTCCTTTTTGTTTTTGCCTAATCCGCCATTAGAACTTAAAATACTATTTCTTTTTCACTATACCAAAAATCTGCTCCCTCCAAATTCATATCTTCAAATTAATTATTAAATATGAAAACGGGAATTTGAATCTTATTGGACTCCGTGGCAAGGGGCCTCATATGGCAAATGATTTGGATGTAAGTGTACTGACACTGAATAAGGCGGCACTCAGGTTGGAAGGGGCAGGCATATGTGAACTTGCAGTCAAGTTAGATTCATGGATGATATCCAAAAAGGTTTATGAAACAACAAATATTGATTTAAAAATAATAATCAACATTATTGCCAGAGTAAGTTAATAAAATGGGGTATTGTATCAAATTTATTTTTTTAATTGTTACAATCTGCTTCACGAAAATTGTCAAATGAGCGCTGTTTAGTGCATAGCAGAAAGCGTGTACTGTTCGTGTGATGATGATTTTGTTTGTTGCTATTTTTTGTTTGTTTTTTTGTATTGTGGGGTTTTTGGGGGCAGGTTTTTTCTTTTTTTAAAAAAAGAAAAATATAAACAAATTTAATAATTTTGTGAAGGTTACGAATAAAAGAATGTTTTAAGTAAAATGCATGTCAATCAAAGCAATTTTAGAATGAATTTCATGTTTTTGAACAAACACCCCAGTTTTCATCCAAATGATTGAAAGCCTTATTTACTACTAAGTTTATTGTTTCATTAGTCCCCTAGGAACCCATTTTCTGGTACCAAAAAGTAAAAACAACATGATTATTTACTCTTTGGGGGCATGACCCCCATAAAAAGGGTTCCTATGGGACTAATGAAAATTCTAGGTCCTGTGGATCCCATTTTATATCTCTAATTTGCTTTTTATCCCATCATCCAATAGGGTCAATCGGTTTTTGAGAATCAGGGCGCATGCGATGTCATATCGTAAAATTCACTTTTTAGATATCGGCAATTTAGTCTAAGAAACGCTGTTTTTTAGGTTTTTGTATATTTTAGCAATGCTATTTTACTTTTCTGATGATTTTTTTTTTTAGAATTAGTGCTTGAATTTCACAAATATGGAAATTAGAGATCAATAGCTAAATTACTTCCTTGATATATATATTTAAATTGGAAATATAATATCGTAGCTTGATAAAACAAGTAAAATACATAAGAAATATTACAAGTATTTTGACTCACAAAGCCAACTTTTTTGCAATAACTTTGAACGGATTCCATTGTTGGTCAAACAAAAGCAATAAAAAGGTAACTTTTTTTTTTCCTATTTAAATTTAAGTTGAGTTAATTTTAGGCCCCCAAAGGGTCCTTTCCCCCTTAATAACTATTTTTTTTACCAAAATTAAAAATATTGTTCATAATAGTAATTTCATATATATTTAGACACTCAATGGACTTCTTAACTTGTATTTTGGCTACAGAAATTCCCGTCCCCCAAGAGAGAGAAAAACGGTGATCTTGATTGCATATCTTTCAATAAAACATAGCTGAATTATTGTTTTGCCCCTATTTTTTTTTTTTTTTTTTTTTAATTTTGTACCAAAGAACATTTCTCAGCTTAACCTTTCAGACGGGATATTTTGTGATGGAAAGTTTACAATCGTGGCAAAAATCAGTACTTTAATTTTTTTTAGGGACACCTAGTATGTGGCAATCCATCGTTGCCCTGAAAGAGACACAAGGGTTTTTTTTGAGATACAAAATTCTCTAAATTTGATTGTAGAACAACACCCATTTGAAAGGTTTTATTGAACAAACAAACAGAAAAGAAACACCAAAAACATTATTTGGAACTTGGTAAAAGAAGCTACAAATCTTTTTAAACATAAAGATGGGAGTTTGGCTTATCCTTCAGTTTTTGATTTAAATGCTTGGTAAGCATTTAAATATGTAAAAAATTTTGAAAGTGGAGTGCACTTTTCTGGAAAGGTCCTGGTCTCTCTGATGTTGTATATAGGTATACATGCAGTAACTCTGTTCCATATTATGTTATAGATACTTAAAGTTTAATTAAATAACCCATTGTTTGACACTATAAGTTTGTGTTGTTGTTGTTTTTGTTTATAATAATTTGTTGAGGAATTCCTGAAAATTAAAGTTGACCCACCCAGAAATTTTTTTTTCCATACCTTTTGGGTCTATTAATTAAAGTTGCCCCACCCCCGTAATTATTTTTTCCATACTTTTGTGTCTAGTAATTAAAGTTTGGCCCACCAGTAAATTATTCTTTTCAATACCTTTTGGGTCTATTACTTAAAGTTGGCCCACCCATAAATTATTTTTCCATACCTTTTGGGTCTATTAATTAAGTTGGTCCCACCCAGTAAAATTGATTTTTCCATACCTTTTGGTCTCTTAATTAAAGTTGCCCCCCCGTCAAATTATTTTTCCATACCTTTTGTGTCTATAATTAAGTTGGCCCACCCAGTAAATTATTTTTTCCCTAACCTTTTGGTCTATTAACTTAACGTTGGCCCACCCAGTAAATTTATTTTTCCATACCTTGTGGGTCATAATTAAAGTTTGCCCACCCAGTAAATTATTTTTCCATACCTTTTGGGTCTAATTATTAAAGTTGGCCACCCAGTAAATTATTTTTCCATACCTTTTGGGTCTATTAATTAAAGTTGGCCCACCCAGTAAATTATTTTTTCCTACCTGTTGGTCTATTAATTAAAGTTGGCTCACCCGGAAATATTTTTCCATACCTTTTGGTCTTTAATAAAGTTGGCCCCCCCCCAGTCAAATTATTTTTCCATACCTTTTGGGTCTATTAATTAAAGTTGGCCCACCCAGTAACTTATTTTTCCATACTTTTGGGTCTATTAATTAAAGTTGGCCAACCCAGTAAATTATTTTTCCATACCATTTTGGGTCTATTAATTAAAGTTGGCCCACCCAGTAAATTATTTTCCATACCTTTTGGTCTATTAATAAAAGTTGGGGCCCCCACCCAGTAAATTATTTTCCATACCTTTTGGGTCTATTAATTAAGTTTGGCCCACCCCGTAAATTATTCTTTCCCATACTTTTGGGTCTATTAATTAAAGTTGGCTCACCCAATTATTTCTTACTTTACCTCACTGAGGGATTCCATTCCAGTTGTACTGGTCGACATGCCCCGGAAGTGGGTTAAAATCTGCCAGCTAAAAAGTCGGACACGTGCAGTAAGAATTACAAAAGGCTTTATATAAGCATACCACTATGAACTTGAATTCATCACTGCACTGCGTCACAGCAAGTTTGAAATGTGTCAACCAAAGGGTATGACTAAAAAGTTTGACACAACACACAACAAATCATAGCTGACAAAAGGTCTTTCTGATTGCATCGGACAAACCTAAAAAATCTGAAAGTCATAAATTATCTATGAATTTCATCAATTCCCATACAAATCATCAATGATATATCATTTTTTGTAAACGTCCTGCAATTTGCCTCTCATCCGAATCATGTCAGGTATATTCCAAATAATAAGCTATTAATCAAAACTCGCAGCATAATACATCAATTATAACAAGTTGTAAATCTAGCAACACTGACCTAGGGAAGATGTGTTTTTCTTTTGCAATTTGACAGGAGGTATTTTACGTATAGAAATGACAACAACATTAAAGGTGCTTGTTCCGATCATCATTTTGGAAAAGGTGCACCTTTATTCTTCATGATTGTTTTCCATTTATTGAAATAAGCTTTGAGATCATTTTTGTTTGTTTTCAAGTTAGCTTTGTGACATTTTTCTAAAGAGACACTGGCACATTTGAAAAATAGTGCGCCGTCAAGATTTTTCAAAATTGATATTTTTGCATGGTTGTAACGCATACTCTAGCACTCACTTGCAATTATTAAGTCCAAATCAGCGCCCTTATGGGTAAACAGAATGATCTTAAAAGACTCCGGAGTTATTAATTCAGCAGACAGCGGAAATGGCATTAAAAATTTGGAAAACATGCCAGAGTTGATTCCCACAGGATTCACCCTGTTTGATCGGTCTGTGACCTTTGTGGTTTTAATATCAATGAGTACGAGTCTATGATATTCATGTAATAGAGACATTTGTTGATTAAAGTTACGGCAAACTTAAAAGTTAAGACTACCAATTACCTGGATGTCTTTGGCCTCTTATTGATGCCCATATCTGTTTTGGACATGTTATTTTTATACATATATCTGTATTTTTCCAATGGCCTAGACTATCATTTTCGAGTGAATTGAAGAAATTTCATATTTTGTGAAAACGTGCCAGTGCTACTTTAATATAACTTTGGAAATGCTGGTCAAGGCCACAATCTCAGAAGACTTTTTTTTATGCTGCTGCTAAGAAAGGAATATTTTACCTAGTTTTCATTCAATATAACATTTTTTAAAAGGTGGGCAAGAGGAAGGTCTTTTTCCTTTTTCCATGCCTCCCTTATATCTAATGGTGTATCCCTAATATGCACACACACACATCGAATGCTGATCCTTCCACCAAAACGGCCAGCCCACAACCCATTTTTTCAACAACTTCATTGGCTAATTTCCAGGATAATGATTGCCATGGTTGCCTAGAGTCCAAATGTTCAGTGAGAGAGCGATATCTCACTCATGCGCAATAAGGTCATTATACATTGATGACATCAACAACGGCAGTATGATAGCATGTGAAAAGCCGTATTTAAGGCTTACACAGGATGTCATCTGGCAGAATGCAGTCTGTGTCAACCTATATTATATAACTTTGTGTACAGGGCCTTACGTAGGGTTATCACTTCTGAACAAAGGAGTGGAAGTGGATTATTTTTTGTTGATGGTCTTGTTGGATGATGAGGTAAGTGTAAATTGATTACACAACTTTCATGCATCCATTCCATTTGCCTTTTGTTGTCCCTACATGAAGAAATTAAACCAAGCAGTGATACAATTCACTAAAAGATTAAAATTCTTATCATGCAACTTTACAGTCATGAATCTCTTTTTGTGCTACATGTGAAAACCTTATTTACTTGGGTCAATTATTCAAACTGAAAACATAATTGATAAATTGGTCAATTGAAATTTGTGCCAAAATAATGGAAATCAATTCTTACTTCACCTTTCTAATGAGAAATTTAATACATGCATGACATTTACTTAGTGTACTGCAGCAAAAGGTCGGTAGTAGTTGACATTGGCAGTACTAGATTTCAAATTAAGTGAGAGTTCTTGCATATTTCCAACAGGTGATGTTGAAATGAGGGGGGTCAATCCCCGGCCATGCGGAAACTAGGCCTTTGTTGCCATGACAAAAGATATTATAACCATGCTACAAAGTTATTGCACATAATCGGCTTACTGGAAACCAATGCATTCAGTTCTACAATAGTCTGTTAATGATAAAGATTTATGCCATGGTTGGCCAGGATGCTAAATCCGCTTTGCACTAATCTCTTAATACAAGGCTGGCCCATTTTGGATGGTCACATAAAATCTTCGCTGTGTTATGTGTGCATTGATATAAGAATGCATTATTTCTCTTATGTTGCGATGATATTTTGCAGTGTCAAAGGTAAGTTTATGAAATAAATGCTGGCGTTTTCATCCCGGGTGATACTTCAATTGAAACACCCAAGCAACCTTTGATGTGAAATAAAGTATTTGAGGTCCACCTACATTACTAATATACATTGTATTAGTACCATAAACTTTTTCACCTGTGGCCATTAAAATAATTCCTCTTACTTTCACAGTGAATGGGCATACCTCAAACTTTTAATGAGGTCTAACTTTAAAATCTACTATAATTAAAATTGTCCTTGACTTCCAAAGCACCACCATTCTTTATACAAAAACTAAAACAAACTTCTGAAAAGAACTGACAATCCAACAGACAGCTTTATTAACATTAGAATACCAGCCCTTCAGTGGTATAGCCAACAGTGATTAACAACTCTACTATCACTTGAAACTTATCAAGGTGGATTGGAATTCAGAACAAGTCCAGAGGTTCTGTTGTTAATTAACATCCTACTCTTCTCAAAACAGACTGTCATATACATGTATAGGTTGACTCTAAACCGTTTAGGCCCACTCCAAAGGCAGGATATGTCAGTTCATTTGCCAAGTCCAAATGAACCACAGAGAAATGCAGAACTCCAAATTTTAAATCAACCGATTTCTTAAACTAATTCAATCCAGACCCTTAGTACCACCCGAATAAATCCCGTAAGTGGTTTAAAAAACGAAATCTTTAGCGCCACCAAAGCGAATATCCTAACCTGATGATATTCTTTGGAGTGTGGGTCGGTATGTCAATGAAACAGTGCCCGTAGATTTTTGGTGCTAAAGTTGATTTTCTTGGTTTCTTGCCGTTTTTCATTCAATAGGGACCAGACAATCAGAAAATGATTGGGTGCAAATTTTCGGACTGCTGCCCCCTTCCTCAAGGGGGGAATGTTACTACAGGGAAAAAGTTAAAATCGAGTCAAAATGTGTTTTTAAATGTACATTAACAACGTTCCGTCTCGTCATAAGGATTAGAAAAAGTATATAGTTTGCCTATGTTCCAACTTTATTAAGCGCTATACAGCCCAGAATGGTTCAAGGTCATCCTGGGGTAAAATTTACCAAATGCTCAGTTGTTGTTGAAACTGGTGATAAGTTTTTTGAATTGTCTCACAGGATCCAAAAATGTATTATTTTACAGTGTGTGACATTTGGATTGCTAATTACATAGCAAATTGTTCGCAGGGTCCTACATGGTCTATGGGGGGTCACCAGATCTTTCTCTGGATGTCGTACTGGTGATATCAAAGATCAATTAAAAATCAGCATTTTCTGTTTCAGTATTACACAAGGATTCATTTGACCCCACTTTCAACAACATCGGATTCCTTACCCCCATGTGAACCTGAACCATTATGGGGCTATACGCTTTAACTAAAGGTTGGAACCTAGGCAATTATATACTTTTCTAATCCTTCTGACGAGACGAACACGTTAGTGTACATTAAAACACAATTGACTCGATTTTTAAATTTTCCCTGTACCAACATTTGCCCCCTTGAAGAGGGGGCATCAGTAGGAAAATTTGCACCCCATCCTTTTCTGACAGTTTTTTAATGTCCTATTAAACCCAAACAGCAACAAATCAATTTTAGCATGAAAAATACTACGGGAATACGACCCCAACCCACACTATTGTAACTCTATATCCAAATGTTTTTCTGGAACAAATAGTAATTGTGAACTCTACAACAAACAACCATTTGAAAATTTTTACATGATTTCTGTGTCTTGTACCACAACTGCACATCAAATATTATGTTCTTTTTTATTTTCCATATTTTTTCCTTGTCCACCGATCACACACACTTTGATTGTTCTGTGTTTTTTTAAAACAATCACATCAATATCTAATATCTAGGCCATGTCTACAAAAAGGTTTTTAGCAGGGCATCGCAGATTTGTCCCCTGATAAAAATGGCACCATTTGTTCAAAATGCTGCCATTACTTGCTTTCTTTTATCCTTAGTCTATATTTGAGATTGAGTTGATAAACACTGTGGATTTTAGGCTTCAGTGCATTAAATTTGCATGTGAATTGGATGACTTTAGAAAGAACAATCTGATCCAAATGTTCATAGTCATGTAGCCATTAGGTGGAATTATGATTCTTACCAAAAAGTGTGCATGGCACCTGAAGTTTGCAGAATTGGGTAACTCCTTTACTGAAGAACACGATTACTGTTTGGGTACAGAAATCAGCATATGATATCATTGGTGCTTTACAACAAAATAGTCAATGCTGATGGCATTAGAAATACATTTCCGGTAATATAAACCTAATTAGAAATACATTTCCGGTAATATAAACCTAATAAGAAATACATTTCCGGTAATATAAACCTAATTACACATAATATATCATTATTAAACGATTTACGTAAAACACTTGTAAAAACAGCAATTCACTGCCATTGTTTTCATGTGTGGCAGCTGTTTCACACTCTCTAAATGTACACAAGTGAAAATTTCACTCCCCGAAAGAGTGATACTCTTGTAAACCACTCCAAAATGAGTGGTGTGAACTTAAAAAGAGCAAATGTCCACTCAAAAAGAGTGATTTCCACTCATTTTCGTGTTGTCTTTTGTTTAACTCCTCAAAAGGTGTGGTCCTTCGTTTAACTCCTCAAACGAGTGGAAATCCACTCTTTTTTGAGTGATTGTCACTCTTTTTTGAGTGGAAATTCGCTCTTTTTAAGTACAAACCACTCATTTTGGATTGGATTATAAGAGTTTCACTCTTTTGGGGAGTGAAATTTTCACTCGTTTACATTTAGAGAGCAGATACCTGTAATTGTGCAACAGTTTATGCTCGTATAATTAGACTCACAAATATACTCTTTTGAAAAGCCCCCTCCCCATTTTGGAAAATGTTCAAAATCTTTTGTTATGAAACAACACTAACAAAAGCCATTCTTAATATATTGTCTTGAGTCTGTGCAAAATGTTAGTTTAGATGTCTGAAAGGCACAATTTATTCAGTCTACAGGCCAAAGATAAAACAAGTGATGGTGACTATTTTAAAATGTCTGCTATTAGTGACATCAAACAAATGTGTATTGATTGCCTATTTATACAGACATTGTCTTTTAAGGCGCGCGAGCTCGATCGTAAATTTTTATTTACCAGTAGGATAACTTATGCCTAAAACGGTAAAAAGTACACTGCTTGTAAGTTGCTCTTGTTGGTGTGGTGACACCAAATTGTAAATACAGCTTCTGACTTCCCACTTTGTGGGTCATAAATGATTAAACCCAAAATTAAACCAATCAGGTTCCCACCCACCCAATAACCTGGACATGTTGAACAGCAAGGCAATTGGTGTGTCCAGGCCTTACTAACTAATATTCCTAACAACAAGGTCGTACATTTCAGGCAGGCCTTCAACGTTCTGGATCAGAGGAGGGCTGGTGAAACCTCAACAGTGTTTTTAAAAAAAACTTGAAGTCTCACTGGACTCTAACATTTTCCAATGTTCAGAATTATCTGGTCCAGTGGAATATTTTCGTGTGGTCCGAGACCAACCTAAACCAAATGTTTGTCTACTAAACTTAATAAGGGTTTATTCAGTTTCCAAATAACATAGTAAATTTCCTTCCCTGATTTCTACTGTGCCGTTGGTGAACTTTCGAGCATCACTTCCTTATTTTAATGTGTTAAACAATTGTGTTTCTGTCAGACAATACTATTAGTAATAGCCACGCAATATTGTGATTTGGTTTCCACAATAAAGCAACTTTTTGAATGCTGCATTTAGCAGAACATTATGTCATAATTTTCTTTTTGAAGGTTTGGAAACATATTTTATTTTTTTTGCCTTTCACAAAGGCTTAGAATTAATGGCGATCCATTCAGGGCTGGTATCGACAAGGCTTTTGTCGACAAGGTTGGGCGACAATGGCACTTCTACTGGCATGGCGACAACCATGAAATTTTTCGACAACAAATATTCATGGCGGAGCCTTATTACTTTTGTAAACCAGCCTATTCCAGCAATCAAAAATAATTGTAATTCCAACTGCCTTATTGACTTTGGATCCTGAATTTAAACCATACTTTTTACTTCCACCCCCAGTAACACCTCTTTCATAAGGAACTTTTCTAATAATCTGTGAAATAGTTTTGTTAAATATATCATTAATAATAGCCCCATACCCCCAGAAGTTGCACACTTTTGCGTAGAAAATAGTTCAACCAACCTCTCCCCAATGGGCCTGGGCTAGTAAAGTGTGAAGTTTTAGATAAGGGTCAAATGAGGTAATTTTGTTTTTCCTTCCATACAGTGCTCCATGTGGTTGCTATATAAGTATGTTAAAAACAAAATTGAGAATTGGCATGCAAAGATTGATTGTCGACAATTTTCGCCATCGGGTTTTATGATCTACCAACATGTCCGACAAGAAAACCAACCGATACCCGCTTTCTAGCATCCAATGTGGACCCTCATTTTGATTGCTCATTCTGATTATTAAGTCGCAGTGAAATTCCATCTATCATATGATCCAACAGTGGCGTAATTTCTTTTTTTACATTGGGGATGGGGTTGATTAAAATTTATTAATGAACAGGTTTTGCTTAAAAGATACCATTACTAGCACTGTGCAGCTAATGTTGGTTCATTTGAAACGCTAAAATTGTTTAAATGTAATTGCAATTAGAACAAAATACTGCTAAGCGCAGGAAAATTTACCCACCATTTTTAGGACTATTATGGTAAAATAGGAGTTATTTTTTGGTCAAAAAAACATGAACGGGGCATCAACATTGGGGGATGAGTCTTATTGACCATCCCCCTCATTAAAATAATTGGGGGATATATCTCCCCATCCCCCTGTAATTTACGCCTATGGAGCCAAAATCCTACTAAACTAATCGGGAACCCTCGAACCTCAAAGATATTTTTTTTTTCTTGTGATTTTTTTTATCATATATTGCAGTCAGAATAGATATGTGGCAAATCCTGGTGTTTTGCACAATTTTGGGCTAAATATGATAATCAGCCTTCTTTTTTTTCAATGTTCACAAGTCCATTGGTAATGGCTTAAGAGGTGGTGTCAGGATTTGTTGAGGAGCTGGATAAGCTTATCCGGGCGGCAGTAATCCAGCATATTTAGTGGATTTTGGGAAGTTTAAGGTAATGCTGGCAACAATGATGCTTTAAGACATTCTGACAGTATGTCAGTACTTATTGGTATCAGTGAAAGAATGGCAATCCATAGCTATGTATTGATACTAAAAAACCTATCACCATCGGACTTTTTGTTACAAAAATTACAGGGGTTGCAACAACCAAACTGTCTAAATTACGCAATAAACACCAAAATAAATGTACAGGGCCTTACATAGGTTTCACAAGTTTGGAAAAATCGCTGTCCTTATTTGATCTGGTGAATATGTTGAGCAAGTTTAATTACTGACATCAAGATCAATGAAGCATATTTAGAATTCCAAAACTAGCAACAGTTGAAAAATGTTAGGGCTAAAGACACCTCCCACAAGATCCAACATGAGACCACATCAGGCGCAGAGTTGAAAAACTTGATAAACCACTGCGCATCTGTTGAATCCCTCAGCCCTGCTACGAAATGACAGAATGTACACAATCTGTGGCAATTATTAAAGCACCTTTAAGTACAAATCCTGTAAATAACACACGGTGCAATCATCAATCCTTGTCATTGTATGGAATCTTGTCCATATTCCGATAAATGGGACTATAAGCACCATGGCTTTGAAACCGATTAGCCCAGGCATGCCAAACACATTATTTTTTTTATCAAAAATTTCGGCAGAAAGTTATAACGGCGCACAGTATGCTCACCCCTAAGAGCTCCTTATTTACACCTGGGTGAATTGAGGCAAGTGAGATAAAGGTGCCTTGCCTGATTAGTGCACAACACATGGCCTTTAGGCTAAAAGAAACTCCACAAAGCCTTCAGATCACATGCTCTCTCAATTTGGATGTCCTTAAACATGCAATATATCCCTAGAATTAGATATGGCATTTTGCCCCAAAGAGTCGTCAACTGATTTAATAGTTTTAAAAGATAAATCTATAAGTGCATAATCCAAGGAGCAATGAAGTGCTAACATGCAGTGGCGTACCAGCTTTTTTCAGGGGGCAAGCGTATATTAAAATTTGTTAGTAAGTACATGCCTATGTCAATCACTAATTTTTCAGGGGGCCAAGGTTCCCCACAGGGGTGGCAGATTCCCCCCTGGTACGCACCGGCTAACATGTAAATTTACTAGTGACTGGATTGCTTTTTAAAAAGTTTTAATGATCACAACATCTGTTAAGGTGGTTCAAATAGAACTAATGACGCCTTCCTAAGTCTCCTTAAGCCCTATCAGTCATTTTTTTTCCAAATTCGAAATGTCCATTTTGTCTCTAAATTACACTAGAGTTAGGTTATATCAACAACTTGTATTACTTTTCTTTGCGAAAATCAGACACTAAAGCATTTCAAAGTGGTCTTGAAGATGCCATTTTATGACTGTTTTGTTTGCTTGCCCGCTAATAAAAGTCGGATCCCCACTTAAACATGCGAAAAATTGTCATTTCTGAACAATACGACGCGTTGGCTTACCACTTCAGTGTTTTTTTACTAAACAATTTCCAATACACCGTGCAAAAAAGTGGACTTTGATGAAAAATAGGGGCACGATTTGTTAGCATTAGTATTCCAATATCATGTCCATTAAAAGAAGGGACCTGAACCTTCAGAAACCTATTGACAAAGAGACAAGCCATATTTTATATCTAATTTATCAAGCCACTTGACTTGAGGAATGATTTTTTTGACCCATCCAGGTGCTCATGAGCTATCTGTTGGATACACGATATTTACTTTAAATTTACTAATCAGGTATTAAACAGTCATACTGCACCTGTTTTTAATAACTGCCAGATTGTACGTTATTGCACAACCTTTTCAATTACACACTGTACATCTTGTCATTTTTGGAATCTACTTGTGATCTCTAATCTCCAGTAAAACACTAAGGGTATGGGCAGCGAGACCACCTAGCCCATACAACTATGAAGAAACCCAATCACTTCACTGGACAAACTTCTCACACTCCATGAGCCGTGCCAATTTAGTAACACAAGAGACTTTGACCCAGGTGGGCCCCTTTCCTGGTTTGGGGCTGGTATTATTTGAAATCACTGCTCATAAATGGTGGAAGATGAAAACAGTGAAGAAATTCCAGAAAGGATTACCTACATATGTGGATCGACTATCTCCTCGATGGAGAAGACCACTGTTGAATGACACTATCTCACAAGCTTCACAGACATCAACCATGGTGCAGAAGAGATAGAGTAAGATTATACATAATATAAATAACCTTTTATGGGACGTCATTTAAGCAGCATGGTACTTTCACAAAATCTGAGAATTCTCAATTACTCTGGGCCAGTAATTTCTTGGACATAACGTGCCGTCTACGTGTAACCCGATGGTGCGCCATTTTGGCCGTGAGCGGGCGTACGGTTTAAACTAGCTTAAACTGTCCAAGAAAATTATGAGCTAGAGTATCTGTCAGGGTCTGTTTCCTTTTATGGGCCTGCTACTGGTATCCTGGTAACCAGTACTACCTGGCCCAGGGCCGAGCCTGGTTCGGCGGCTAAACCGGCACCCCCTCATTTTTTAAAGAAAATCTGATGAGGAGGGTAGCTGGTTACCCTGGTAAAATGAAAAGAAGATCTCCTACATGGCATCATCTCTGGAGATCTAATGGCGGCCATCCAGCCACATGCTGCCTTGCATGGTGGAATGGTGCCCAAAGGCTAGGCCCACCGTCCGAAAACTGTGGGATTGACGGGCCCCATGAATGGCATCCGTCCATTAACTTTTTTTGCTCCATAATCCCACGCACAGCATATTGCTGAGTGTTTGGTGTATCCGGCCACCCCATTAACGGGGTCAAACCGGATTTAAACACTTTGTTTCTAACTAACTAACTGAGTATAGGTCATTGAAGCAATACCAGATATATTTACACATAAAATTACATACCCCAAAACCAGATAGGGGTCATTATTAATAAATAGAGGCTAAAGACATCCAAGTAATTTGTAAGGCTAACTTTTCAGTTTTAAAAGAAAACATTAAAAAAAAAAAAAAATGTCTATTTACATGAATATCATAGATCATACTCATTTTGATATTTAAAAAACCACAAAGGTATATATACAAATTAAGTATTAAAATTTGTTCAAAATTTTCACTTTCCTGTAAGAACGGGTGAATAGGACAAGATGACAACGAAATTACACATGGCGAAATGGACATTTAGATGACATAGCTGAAATTTATTCATAGGAGATGAAAGCATTGTATCCAAATGTTCCAATCACTGCATGAGGGATTAGTCAAAGATATCAATCCAGCACCCCCTAAGATTAAAGGTAAGTACTAACAGGCTGAATAAAAATAACGTAAAGGGGGACAAAACAAAAGGCAACAACATAGGGCAATATGATTGTTGGACATTGGCATGGGTTGATTTTTTTGGTCACCCTGTACTTTGGATAAGAAACTGACATCATGCCCAAAAAGCAAATGACCATTGTTTATTCTTTGTAAAGTTGACATTAAAAATAATTTTTAATGCCTACTATGAAAGCAGGTAAATAAAATACTAGTCTGCAGAGCACAACATTAAGTTGAATTGGTCCATGACGATTGATTTGACTCTTATGATAGTTCTGTCACACTGTACTTTGTGTGTCTTGGCGTATCTTGAGGTATACCATCTTTCTTACAGTCATGTTAAGGAAAGGGGGAATTTTGCAGGAGCCCCATTCCCAGGAATTTCCTTATTTTTTTAGGGAAGTTTTTGTCCTTTTAAATAAAGACCTATAATTTGAAGGGAACCAAAAAAAGAAGTGTTGGAACCGCCACTCAAATTAATAAATTCATAATCTTTTTTTCTTTCAGACACGAGTCACACTGAGGTAATGGCCACAAACATTGTGGAATTTATATTTACAAGGATTTTAGTAATGGCATGATGAGCCTTGTAATATTAAATTTGAGAAAAAGAGGGGTTTCTCAAACTACAAGTCTGTGCCTGTTTTTCTTGATCAATCCATATTTTAATTTAAAGCCACATCGGCTATTTCAAATATAAACAATCGAGCCCCCTATATTTTCTCAAAGTCCATTTTTACCAATAACATGTTTAAATTGGATAATTGTTGTACTAACGACCCTTAAGTGGCTAAGCATAACAACTGTATTTGTCAAGACATGATCATTTCTTTCTATAGCCTTGTTTATATAAAAGTTTGGTACATTTTTTTAGGTCTAGAAACAGTCATAAAAAATGACATCTTCTAGACCGCTTTAAAGTGCTTCTTTAAAGGAGAAAACCCCTATCAAGAATAACTTAAGACAGTAACTCTGACCGCGTTCAAGCTTTGACTACGTTAGCGACACGGCGGGAAAAAAATATTTAGGGGTGAAAACACTCAAATCGTGATTACTTAATGTTTTCTAAGGGGTAAAATTTTTCATATATTTTCAGATGTTGGCACTTAAAACCCCATATTTTTTCACTAATTTTGAGAAAATCATTTTTTGGCCAATTTCAGCCAAAAATATTGCCGTTTTCCGGGTGACAAAAATTTTTGACTTGCTAATTTCCTTGGTGATTGTATGAACTGACAACTACCTAGTAGTGGACTAATTCTTAAGCTAACATGTGAACAGGTACATTTGTAAATCATTCAAATCATGTAAATGGGATCCAAATCTATTTCTTCTATTTTTGTAACAGGGTTAAAAGTCGGGGCGGTCAGGTGACAATTGATTGGAAAAATGCAATTTTCCGCCCATTTGGTGAGTGAAAAAGCCCAAACTCCTCATGGTATATCTTATGGTGATTTTCTTGTGCTTTTTTTGTTCAGTATTTCAATAGCTAAATATGATCTAAAACTTGACTACGTTGAATGTACTGCAAAAAATACAGTGTAATATGTTACCAAACCCCCTACCCTAACTTTTTGATTTTGAAGCGGCTGAAAACAATATAGCCTTCGCAAAAAAATATTCCTTCAAAACTGGGAACTCTCAGTGGCTAGACAAATATAAACTTGCTATAGCAAGACCTCCCGCTAGAGAAGAAAGTTATATTTGGTTTAGCCCTGAGAGTCCAGTTTTGGAGACTTTTTCTTTTGGCGGCCGATTTTTGCTCAAATTTGAGGACTTCGGCCAGAAATGGCCTGTACTTTGCTATGGGAAAAATTTTTCAAGTTATAATTGTGCATTTTTATTTATTTCAGATTCCTTTCTACATCAAAATTTCACCCTAGAAAATGGTATTTTAATAGGATATCTTTCCCTTTAAGTTTCCACAATTCTGTCCACCAACGTAAGTCAAAGCTTGAACGCTCTGTCATATGCTATAAAAATTAATTATTAACACTATCGAGTGGTTTCATGAAAAAAAACAGAATTAAAAACTAACCATACAATGAATTTAAAGAATTTTGTCTGTATGGTGTATATGGGATCTGTAGTGGGATGCAATACACACGGCCAGTAGCATCATTAACCCTTTCACAACGTGACCTTTCATAATGTGTATTCATTAGTTTCCTATGACATGTATGATGCCGACAGTATAGCATACACAATACACACAGCAACAAATTTTAAATAGCGGGCAATGGTCAGGACTAGATGGTTTAATTCATTGTTATGTTAATTAATTCCGTTTTTTGAAGAATCTACTCGATATGTAGTAAATTGGATAGAGTATCTTGTATAATTAGTATTTTGTTGTACATGTTCTCCTTAAGTGTGTTTTTCACAAAGAACAGTATAAGTATTTATATGACCTTGCACTAGCAATTTAGGGTAGAAGTTTCACATAAAGTCCCATGGCTGACAAATGAGGTATTACAATTGATTTCGTCATGTGCTGTACGTGTTGTGCAGTAGTGATTGAAGGAATAAATGGCAATACATAATTTGCATGGTGGGACTTCTATATGAAACGTCTACCCAAATTTGAGACAAATGGGCATTTTGAATGTTGGGAAAAAATTACTGATTGTAGCTCTTTAAACACCACCTAAAAGGTCCAAACATATGAATCACTACTCATTTCACAAACAATACAGAAAATTGTGATAACCAGTACCTTCCTGAAACTTTGTTCAGGCGAAACAAAAGAGAATTATTTAACAATAATGCTTGTTTAATTATGAATCTCCATTCACATGTATTAATTTAAAAGGTTGTGACTGCTTTCTCGAAATGGCGATTTGAGATGAAACCAAAAATACGTTCTTACTTAATTTCATCAAAATCCTGGAAATGTATATTTCATATTTGTCTAAGACATGGTTATTCAGCATCAGTTTTATGCTTAATTAGTCAAAATGCTCACAGCTGCACTGAGTACCAAAAGATCACCCACACATGAAGCGTGACTGTTTTGTGGGAACCTGTCACATATCTCTGAATTCTTAGATAAAATGGGGACAAATTGAATTATTTAGATTAAATTTTTTTTAATCTATTCGATTAAATTTCTATGTATTTTTATTTAAATTTTCATTTAAACTGTTTTGTTCCCTAATAGCAAACCAATTAGATTGACTTTACTCTAAGAAATTTAGAGAGAGGCCTAAGATCCACTTAAAGGTGCAAAAGAGAGGTTTTGAGGCACCAAATATTGTATCATAATAGTAAAATTAATATAGATTAGACACTAAATAGACTTCTTACCTTGTATTTGGCTACGAAATATCTTAAAAGAGGAAAAAAGGTGATTTGATTTACTTATATTCAGTATAAAACAAGGCTGAATTTCGTATTTGTCCTAACGAAATTAGAAATTTCAAAATTATTGTACCAAAGAAACATTTCTCAGCTTCATCTTTTTAGATGCTGATATGTGGATGGAACTTTACATCCGGGCAAAAAATCAGTACTTTTGAGTTTTTTAGGGACACTGGATATGTGAAATCTCTTGTTGCACCTTTAATAGAGGTAGTAGTCTCATGGTCTAAAACGGAATTCACCATTTGCTATATTCAGTATATTTGGATATTTAAAATCAAAATCTAAATTTTACATGCATGGAAATACCAACTAAGTAAAATAAACAGCATATTACATATATTGTTTTATCTTATGTCTAACTAAAAAGAGGGCATCACTTTTGCCCTAAAACCTGAAGTGGAGGTCACACTGTAACCAAACAAGAAATCAATTGAAGCTAAAATATGCAAGAATCTTAATGTTAAAGTTGGGATTGACTCAGTGCACAATTCATTATTTCATGTCTTCTCCTTCAAGTGGAACCACAATCACATCTTGATTACAATTTTTGAGTTTAAAGCGCCACTGGTACATTTTCATCACCAAAATATGAAATTCTTTCTTCAATTTTGCTCTCAAAAGATAGCCTGGGTCTTGGAAGAACCGAGATATATTTTACACATAAAAATTAACATACCCAAAAACAGACATTGAATAATGAGTCTAAAGACATCCAGGTATTTTGGGGGGGTAGGCCAACTTTTAAAGTTTTCCATAACTTTAATCCAACAAAATGTGTATATTACCATGAATATTTTTGACTCGTACTCGACCGATATTACAAAAACCACAAAACCGGTTATAGACCGTCAAACAGTGTGCCATAGCGTGAAACATTGCATCACGGCGGTGTGTGTTCTTGTGTTAAAACGCCATTTTTTTCCGTTTGTCGGCTGAATTGTCCGCCGGCGACGGTTAAATTATAAAATCGTTCTGTTACCCATAAAAAAGCCCTGATTTTGTCTTAATCATTTCGGGTGAGGGCTTTTGTAATATATAAAAGCTTTAACAACCCATGCAAAATATCGATTTTGAAAAATCTTGAGGGCGCACTATTTTTCAAATGTGCCAGTTTTTTTTAATCAGTGTAGCATTACTTTTGGATAGTAAAGCAAAATTGAGTTATTAAAATGGTGCCATATGAGCATTGTGTTTTGTTACCAGGTGTTATTGACTATACTGTATCCAGATGTTTATTTCTCTCAATTGCGCGTCTAAGTTACGACCGTACGCAAGCCAATTCACCTCCTCAGCATAGCAAGAAGTTAAACAACAACAGCTAATTTTAAACAACCATCACGGCGGGCGTGTGTGTACGATGCAAACAGACACGTATTGTGGTGGTGCGTGCACTGCAGCACACGCGTTAGCAAACGAACGGCAAAACCTTGCCAGGAATTTATAGAAATGACGCTATGGTCTACAATTACCTATATTTGCTCAAATTCAAGTTCTCACGTGACACTGGTATCGGGGGCTCAATGCATTTTCCCGAGACTCAATGACTCCATCCTGAACCCGAAGTTACATGAATGCTTATTCCTGACCCTACAGCGCATGCCATGTCAGGAACTCAAAGAGTCCTAACGACTTTACTGACCTACCTGAAAAAATCCATTCCCCTTTTGTTCTCATTGGTCACAAACACCCAAAGCTGATAAGATGAAAAAAATGCCATAAGGATTCTCACATGATTTGTCAAAACAGCTCAGAAATTCCCATCTCATTTTCAAATGTTTTAAACTGTAGATGGTGGGCAGAGAATTATTTTACTTTGTTTGTATATGCTGGGCGCAAATCAAAACCACTCTCGTATTCAAGGTCAATAGAATGCATGTAATTGGTCCAGAATCAAAAGCAACCAAGAGCAGAAGCCACTCATCAGTATTATCAAGAATCAAGGCTCAATACAATGACAATTTAGAAATCAAAATGGTTTTTTATTATAGTGACAAACACATGTATGTTTATCACTTATAGATCACAATAAAGACAGAACAGAATTTCCAATTCTCAGCTCGCTCACTATATTCAATTCAAAGAATAAACTGGGGCCGCCCAGCCTATCTGACAATTCATTTTAACATTTTAATTTAGCCTATTTTTCAAACTGGACCTCACTGATCTTTGACCATGGCACATTACCTTTTACCTCGGTCAACATATAAGGGATCCCATGGTGCACCTATGACACAAACTTGGTTCCAATTGAACTTGTCATACGGTCATTTTTTTTTTTAAATTAACAATTTAATAATTTATAAGTTTTTTTCACACACACATACATAAGCACATACGATTGCGAAGTGGTCCTGCCAGCTGTCCCTGGCGCCTACAAAAAATGGGTTATACAAACATTTGGTTTCAGGTAAGCTATGGTTACAAAGGATATCCTCTTGATACCAAAGGGCAAAGCCATTAAATGCATAGTTTGTTAATGGACCTTGAATGTAGCTAGCTTACTTGGCCTTGCTTGCAATTGTCTCTGAATGCAAATTCTGGCTTAAGTTAGACATTTCCACACCATAATAACCAAAAAAAAGCCATGGTCAAATTAGTTTCTTGTTAGCTATTACTTACTGGAAATTCGCTGTTTACTCATCCAAGTTGAATCTCAAACATAATTATTATTATTGACCACAGTGTTTTTACCATCAATTGGTTATTCACTGAAGTGCACAGGATAGTGTAAAGATAGACTGATCTCATTGTGTGACATATCAATTCAACAAAGTTGGTTCACCAGGTGGAAATGATGTGCCTCACAGCTTTAGCCATGTGCACCCAAGCAAGGATAACCACACCACAATGATAAGATAGTCTTTTCGTATAACACAGCACAGAAAATAACAAGCCAAATAAAATACACTTCTCCTTTCATACAAAAAATATACTACATTCATAATCCTTCCTACCATCAAATGTCATTTAGCAAAAAGTTTGCAAATAGTATCACCAAAGCAGTAGTTTCCTTGGGAGGGTACGATAAATAAATCCTGCATGTCTACCACCATTTCAAAATGAACCATCATGTATCCGAAATGTGATGAGGAGGGTAGCTTATTGCTGTTTGCATCACTGGCAAAACTTTAAAGCCACTGATCAGCGATTCTTCACAATGTACACAAATCGGTGCCCCTATTTTTTCATCGAAGTCAATTTTGTTCACTGTGCTATTGGAAATTGTTGTAGTAAGACCCCCCTGGGGTTTTTTACGTGGCTAAGCTTAACGTGCCATATTTGTCAAGAAATCAGGAATTTTAATGCTTTGTTTTACTAATAAAGTGGGAACCCCGACTTCATTAGGTATAGAAACAATCATTAAGAGCACGTTCAAGACTGCTTTTAAAATGCTTAAGTGTTCTTTTTATCATTTACAAAGAAAAAGTAATATAAAAGGGTGTTGATATTACCTAACAATAACAATTTAGCGACACAACAAGCATTTTGAATTGGAAAAAATGACTGAATAGTGGCTTTAACAGCACACATGAGGGCAGTCATTTAAGTGGGTTTTAATAAAAACTAGGGAGTTGTGTTGAATCACTGAACTTTTCCCACCGAAACCTTGTAGAGGATACAATGTTGAAACGTAACATCTTTCATGCCAAAGCATTCCATAGCGCTTTTGTAAGGGTGTTAGTATGAATGTAAACCAATCATAGAAACCATTCCTCCACACGTTCAAAGGGAATGAAACATTTTTTATACGTAAGGTCAGTGAATTTGAATAGCACTCTCAAGCTCTCATCTTTTAAACCAGCATTGGAAAAACCATGTTTTAAGTCTGCAGTCGTTGTAATAAGAATTTCAAAAAAGATATTAACCATAACTCCCTAATGAGTTATGCAGGGCATGTACATTTAACATTGAGGAAGATACAGAGATACATTACATGAAAGGATTATATTGCTTCTACAATTTGAATTCAATAAGCTAACAAGCCCCTATTCAGTTGTATAAATAACTTTTTCACATTGCGAATGACTTGTTTACAAACCAATTAAAGCTTAATGCCCAATGGCCTTGTCCCACAGAACTCCAACAGAATTTGTTTTCAAACTTTGGTGTCTGAAGAAAACTACTAGTCCCTCATGGTGATTTTTTTATAGATTTTTAAGGATGTTTGTTTGGATGTTACAAGCAAAACATGCCCCTTTTTGTTCAACCAATATAAAATGGGGGTTGAGAGTCAAGATCATGATTTAATGAAGATAAAACTTTATACAAGAAACGTGCCATCCCCCTTTAAGTAAAGGCATTCTGAGAGGTTAACAACCTCAGGATTAAGGGCATCCTAAAATTGTTCTTCCATCAGGCGCATTATGAATGCTATTTCTGGTCATTTTTGTAACAAAATGATTCTTTACATGCTCAAAAAAATTGTTAATCATAAAGCACACAGTCAACATTGGGGAAGTGGATGATCACATTGGGGCCAGCCCCTAATGACCAATGTCAGAGTATTTTAAATCTATTCTGTAATCGTTCAAAGTCATTTAGCTCCAAAAGCCTAAATTGATAATCTCTATTAAAATCATCATTAAAATGTAAAATTCCTCATCACACAGTCAACTTATTTCTTGTTGTTATAGATAAATTATCTTACATGAGTTTAGAGTGAGCTGAGTGACGATGTGATATGTAATGTCACCGCCAGGCCACGAAACAATAAGCTTCTGAATTTTTATGCTCTTTTTTTAAATTAATGTTGCTCATTCAATAGTAGCCTATTGAATGATGCACAAGTCATGTTCTATTAATTACCCATAATAAAGTCAGTTAGCCATTACACCAGGAACTAGTTATAACTGTGTCTGCATCAATGTCACATCATCCCTATCCCATAGTGGGTTTGGTTTTGAAAAAAGTTCCTCACCAAAACAAAAGGCAAACAATTGATGAATGGACAGGAAATTGATTATTGCAACCTTGGCCGTAACTTTTCAATTTGGCAGTTCATTACACATGCCCTGGGGGAAAAAAAAAATTCCCTTGACACAAAAGGTGAATGAACAAGTGCCGTGTGGTTAACTCACATGATTTTCACATGGTTTGATGGCACGGGTTTACACCCACAGATTATTGAAAATCAGGCAGTGTTGCCAACACCGTTCATCTTACCCACAAGTGGGCTACTTTTTGAACTACAAACACGTTTGCCATCTCATACAATTTTGTCTTAAGTTTTTGTCATTAAATTGTCATCTGTCACTTCTTTTGTGGTGACACAGCCTATGGGACGTGTTTCTATGATTAACACAGTTTTTATATCTGGACAAAAATTCAGCCCGCGTACCAGCAAAGAGCCATTATTTGAGATAAGTTACTTGGAGTCACATTAGGCCCTGCAACCACTTGATTTTAGTTCTTGTTGGCCGGCCGGGCAGAAGTGGTCTGCCGGGTCAAATAATTCCGTATTTTGTGTACTAATTCAGTTTGTAAATAGCTAGAATTTCCATTAAGTTTTTTCCTCGCTCTCTCCTCTAATCCTATGGGCTCAAAGCAATCATTGGACGTCCTGGTGCTGCCCTACTATCAGCTCAATTTACAGTAGATTGCAGGTGGTGATACTACCAGACTTGGAGTCAGAGTGAGGTCATCTGTCAGTTTATTTAATTAATAATCCAAAATCAGTTGAATTATTAGTTTCTCATTGGCAGCACTCATTGCATAAATGGATAAAATACATAATTTCTGGGTATCGAAATTTTAAACTACGGTACTTCGTTCTCCAGCAGACAAGGATGAATATTTATATTCATCTTCTGGCTATATGGCTTAATATTCATAGTCTGTTATACGATTTAACTGCCCACACTTGTGATAAATAGGCCTATACTCTATGGAATTGTTGAATTTGATGTGGGGACAGGAACACAAAAAACAAAAACAACAGATGTTAAGTAGCTGAATGATTTGGCCATGGTATACAGATATTGTGTGGTATTTGCCCCCCCAGATGGTAGAGGGAAGAGGGGACTTGGGTATCGGCCCCTGCCAGTCTCCTGAATTTCTTTCAGATAGGATGTCCTTTTGATGCATTTAAGTCTTTAATAGAAACGTAGGACAAATTATACAGAATGTGTTTGCTTTTTTTCTATGCAAATCGCTGAAAACATAGTTGTTAATGTTTCCAATTGAAAGTCAAATGAATTGACAAAAGAATGAATAATGAATTCTCCCTCGCGTAAATTTTTAAAATCTCCAACAAGAAACTAAAAATCCGTTTGCAAGCCTTATATCTGAAAAAATAGGACTGGACTCAACAGCCTCCTTACTTATCATTTTTCCTTTGTTAGGTTGACCTTTTTGGTTATGAAGGCCAGAAAGCAACCGCCACCATCCATCGGCGTGACACGCTTACAACGCTGTTTGATAGTTCTCATTATTCTACCAAACGAGCACTAAACAAAAAATATCAACGTCGACACATTTTTGAACACTGTTTGGAGTATTTTACCAGTCTCTACCATCCTGTGTAAATTTGATGAAATTTCATTGCGGGCAAATATTGAGTTTTCATAAAAAGCTATTTTTACACTCTTTTCTATGGAAAATAGGCATATAAGGGCGCTATAACATAAACAATTAACCTTTTGTAGGCCTATATGCCAAGATTCCTGCATGATTTTTCTGATTTTTTAAGGTGGTAATAGCTCTTGCTGTCCCTACTGATTATAGTTGTCAAAACTGTGTTCGCCATTGTTTAAAATTGCTCTAAAAATAAAAGAGACAATTGCATGGGGTCAAACAGCTGTGCTGAACAGCAAAATAGGTCCTTTCCATCCAGCAAGCTGGTCGCACACAAAAATCAGTCCAGAAAAAGACCCTACCATGTTTTTGTGTTCCCTACTGCACTTTAAGAAGTATAGGGGACAAAATTCCCAAGCCCCCCCTTTACCCTTTTTTTTTGAGCCTAGCAGTAATTACGCAGTATTACATTGACAACAACATCACAACAATTATGAAATATCATGATTTTTTGAGGGGGCCACCCTGTTAAAGGCCGGGCTAGAAATGATTAAATATTTTTGTTTGTTATCAAAACTAATCTCTTACATGCGTTTAATTTTTAGATCAATTGGGTGAAATGGTAAACAAAACAATAAAGCCATTTATTTGCCATAACAGCAAGTGGTTTTCTCTACGATCATAGCACACACGTTTTGGTTTTGGGCGGGGATGTAAAACTCAGCAGACTTTTTTGACACCAGCCAGTTTTTTCATGTGCCCATTTGACAAATATCCACGCAAGTTCCGTTAAATGCAATCTGTGCTTTTAATAGTTACACGAAGCAGGTCAACAAGAGATTTGTTTTTAGACAGAACATTGTACTTTTATACACATGGAGGGGCAGGGGGAGGTTCCGCTAACAAGATCCCTGCCCCCTGTCTGTCCCCTCCCCCAAATGAACTGAGACCGTTTTGTTGATCCATGAAAAGACCCCTAAAAAATGCAATGGGTGCCCCCCTCCCCCTCCACCTTCCCACAATTATCTTGACAATTTATAGTATGGAAGTAGGACCCAAATTTTCCCCTTCAGAAAATGCTTGGCACCCTTCTGCCTCTCTGCCCCCCCCGCCCCCTCCCCATTGCAAGTCTGGTTCCAGCCCTCTAGTTACCAATCTTACATAATCTCTATAACAGTCACTTGGGTTACTTTTGGCCAAAACCATTACAACACCAAAAGGGTTATAGGGCACCCAGTAGGACTGTACAATCAAAGTATTCAGGTAGAGAAAAGTTGTCGCTACAACCAATGAGTGACTCCTTCCATCCAGGGGAATCCCACTATGCACTGATTCACTGCCTTTGCCACAAACATCTATTTACGGCCTAGACCACCACAGATACCCACAAACCACTGTCACTGTACCTAATGTTGTTGTGGCCGACGGCTGAAAACCATTAATTATGACATAGGAACTAGAAATGAAAAGTGGATCACGAATACGTATGGCTGACTCTTTGAAGTTAAGGTTCATATTTAAACGATCACAGAGTCATTTAACCGGATGACAACATGACCGTGTTTTTCCTGGCTCGGTTTACGCTTAACACCTGTACAACACATTGCACGCTCTATTGAATCAGCTATGTGGCTGGTTGATCTACCGCAATTTTGTATGCAGGCTGCCGGTCGGATATGTCAGTGACTAACAATCACGTAACAAGGGGTGAATTATGGACAGTTTGACTTTAAAGAGTAGAGATGTAGCTTTCTTACTTTTGGAGTTTTGGACGCATAGGTTACACTTTCATGGTGCGTTGATTGTCTACAACCTGAATCTATCTGTTGGCTCTCTTCACAGAAAAAAATATTATTTTTTGTCTTTGTTTCCCTTGTTTAAGTGTTACATACTAAGGTTGTGGTGGAAGGGGATAACACCGTACTATTTGTAGGGCGGGATCGACAAGGCTGTTGTTTGACCAAAGGTTGCGCAAATGCACTTCTCCTGGCATGGCGACAACCAATGGAAATTTGTCTTCCAACAAATATTCAATGGAGGAGCCTTACACTTTTGTAACCAGCCTCTTCCAGCAATCAAATAATGGTAATTCCAACTGCCTATTGACTTTATGGAATCTTGAATTTAAACCATACTTTTTTACTTTCATTCACCCCCATTTAACCTGTTTTTCAATAAAGAATTCTAGCAATCTGTTGGAAAATAGTTTTGTTTATATATAATCAGTAATAATAGCTAAAAGGACCCTCCAATAATTTTGGTCCACTTTTTGCATTAGAGTTTCAACCAACCTCCCCATGGCCGCTAGTAAATGGAGTTGAAAGAGTAAAAGTGAGGTAATTTTTGTTTTCCATACAAGTGCTCAATCTAAATCGGTTATATATCATTAATAAATAGCCCAATGGGCCTCCAGAATTTTGGTCCACTTTTTTGCGTCTATGGTTTCAACCAACCTCCCAATGTGGGCCGGCTAGTAAAGTGTGGGTAGTTGAAAAAGAGTAAAAAGTAAGTAATTTGTTTTCCATACAAGTCTCAATCTTAACCTTTGTGTGTCTATAAAGAATATAAAAACAAAATTGAGAATTGGCATTCCAAAAGAATTGATTGTTTACAATTGTCGCCATCGGGTTTAATGATTTTACCAACATTCGACAAACAAAACACAAAAACCGATACCCGCTCTAACTTTTGATTTGTTAACCCAAAAAAATATGCCCTGTCCTGCTGTGTAATTAAAACCATTTGGACCTTATAGAAAGGTTTTTCCGGGTTAGGCAAATGAAGCATTTTTAAGAATAGGTTTTACCTAAAGAACATGACAATTGTGCAAACGTGATGCAGAATAACAACTGTCATCACACAGTACCATCTTTGTTTTATACACAATACCGCACCTTATTTGTTATTTTGACAAGTAACAAAGTACAATATACTGTTTAAGTGGAATGGGGAATAAAAAAAACTTTTGGGAAACATGGCAATTAACTTTTGATCAGACAGATATGAGCCACAAGTCCCAGGGGTCAACACAGTTTCATATGCCTTCTCACTGACTTAAATTGTGACCAATTCCAGCTGCACTTTGGTTACCTCAGTTCTAAAGGTCCACGGCTCATCGGTAATTAGGTTCATCACCAGGACCACAGGACGATTATATTAGTTGGGAAGTTATGCGTAAAAGGTTGTCCCATTTGGTCAACAATATTTTGGAACGACATATTAGTTCTTCCCACACACCAAAACCTGCGATGTAATTACAAACATTGCTTATTTATGTTTAAGAAGCACCAATTAACAGGATTTCTTGCCTCAGCCATGGGTTCCAAACAAAAATCACAGGACTTACAGCAGGAAATTCAAACTTTGTGTAAAAATAAGCGTGTGCCCTGTGATTTGCGTAAACCCATTGTCGGGCAAGGAAGAGTGTTATTCACAGTTAGGTCATTACTTCTACGGTGAACTCAGAAGCCATGAAACACACCCCAGGAAGCACTGTGCATTCAAATCCAGTTCTTGTACAATGGGTCACCGTGCATGGCCCCTGGGACTATTAAAAATTACCGCTTGTTCTTTTTCCTATAATCATATCGTAAATATGAGGGTAAAAAAACTTTCCTGGTGCCAAATATGGTGCACATATCTCTAAACTCTTAAGCTAATAAACAACCAAGTCCACTGCAATACTTCTTACACAGTAGTTTTGTTTGCCACATTCCAGTATATCATCCGTAAACTGCAGGCTCTACCAGGCTCCAAAATAAGAATTAGGGCAGGCAAGGCAATTTTGCCCAATTTTAAAAGGGCACCAAGGCATTACATGTTAAAGAATAGCAATTTTTTTAGGGCACCAAGGCAAATGGTAGGGGCACCTAAGGCAAATTGCCTTAGGTGCCTTAGGTTATTTTGGAGCCTGCCTCTACCCACTATTGTTCTACCAGAAAATTCCCATCAGCTCTCTCTCTCTCTCTCTCTCTCTCTCTCATTGTACCGCCTAAAAATGCAAACTCCTGGAATGTACATGTACAATACCAAAAAAATTTCCCCACTTTCATATGAAGCATTGTAACATTTCAATGGTTCCTCTTCCACAAATATTTATCAGGTTTCCATAACAAAATCCAGGTACTCCATTGACAAAAAAAATGGAAAGTTTTGGTTCACCATCTCTTTTATTATCAGCTTGCCACCTCATCATATGACTATTAAATTATTCTTTTACATGATACCTGTATTGTACAACTAAAATAAATATTTTTGTTTTCCAATGTATTCATTTACATTCAATTGAGACCTGTTAATGTGTACAATGTTGTGTCCTCTCCAATCCCCCTAGAAAAACTGCCAACTCATACACTTTGGTATTGTGATTTCTGAATTTGTTAATTTTTGTCAAATCGTTTATCAGTTTCTATGACAATACAAACCACAACAATCGACAGGGAATATTCCCTGCTAGACTCCTGTCATTTGGGGGTTTCTCATGTGACTAGACCGACTCATCATCAGGTCCACAGCTGTACTGATTTTGAGCAATTCAAGTAAAGGTAAAGTTTTTTGTTTTTGTTTTGTGCACTTAGTCACAGTACATGTATCCAAAATGGAGATGTTACTCATAGTTTTCAACTTTGTCAACTTTGCACTTTGTATTACCTGGATTTGTTAATTTTTAAGGATTAAAGTCATTTCAAATCAACAATTTGGCATTTCTTGACACATTTCAACATTACTTTCTATAAAAGAAAATGAACATTTTGAAAAATATTGGGTCTGCTTATGCTTTTGCTTATTATGAACAATCACATGTAGTAGTTTTGTACAAAACTGATTAAACCAACTTCCATGATGAATCTCTGTAATCACAGTCAAATTGGTGGCTTTTTATCTTCAAACCCATGACAGCAAATGGAACACAACCTGAGGGCCTGAATTGCATGAATGGGAGCACATTATGAAGGCCCTCAAAGGGAATATGGCCAGGAGGCCTGAATGACATGGATGGTAGCAGATTGTAAAGGCCCACTTGAAGACCAGTATTCACTAAAATAGCTATTAAAGAAGATAAGTTCCTCCAATGACACACATGTATGAGACTCAGCCTCCCCTTTGACACACCCAGGGAAGCAACCCTGGGAAACTGAGAATGACATTGGTCTACTTTCTATATGATGTAGCAATTGACTAAAAGAAATGGAAAATACTGATCCCTTGTGAACAAAACCTCTATAAATCATATCCAGACATCTACAAAACACAGAAATAGCTAACCAACAGTAATAATATTTCCGCCAATAAGGTGCAAAGGCCAGCTAGGTCAGGGCATCACTGTGGATTTCCTCTTGGAATGTGGTAGTCACCAAAATGTTTACACAAAATCATTGAACTTTAAACAGTAGCACAAAAGCTGGCATTCGCTGATAAAAATAAAAGATGTACACGGTATTAGCTCGCAATGGAAATGACACTGGGCATGCATGCACCTGCTGTGTAATGTATGTGTGACCTTCAGTTTCTGGGGCGGTTGTTGGGGAAATGTTAAATTTTGTGGTGGGAAGTGAATTTTAGGTTGAAATTTGTAACCAATTTTGGTTTGGGTCAAAATCACTGGTTTTTGGTGATTTTTGACCCCTAAGTACTGAATTCTGCCAAAAACCCATCATGGGGAAACTGGGGGATAAGAAAAATATTTTGGAGATTTCCCCCCTCCCCCAGCATCGTCACCGCCAGTGTTAAATTTTCTTGCAGATTATCAAGTATGCATTAATTCAGCAATTTTAATAATAAAATTTGTTTAAATTATTTTTTGTCACCTTGTAATACTTGCTGAACTTTTCCCCATAACCTGTTTAGAAAGAATTTTACTTAGCCTACTTGCTGGATCCCCATAACCTGTTAAGGATTCTAGGAAGAATTTTATTTAGCCTACTTGCTTGATCTTGTCCCCATAACCTGTTTAGGAGGAATTTTATTTAGCATACTTGCTGGATCTTGTCCCCATAACCTGTTTAGGAGGAATTTTATTTAGCATACTTGCTGGATCCTGTCCACATAACCTGTTTAGGAGGAATTTTATTTAGCATACTTGCTGGATCCTGTCCACATAACCTGCTTAGGAGGCATTGTATTCTGCCTACTTGCTGGATCTTGTCCCCATAACCTGTTTAAGAAGATTTTAAGTTAGCATGAGGGCGGGACAAATTCAAATGCCGACTCAAAACTAAAAATAAAAAATTCAGAGTCAAGTCATTTTACAGGGCTAACTTGACAAAGAATGAGATAAAACTCTAATTTGTTATCCTTTTAATTTCAACTTTTTAAAAATGTTACTTTCTGACATGTGTCATATCTGTGCTGTGCATGTCAGATTCACGGGTGAGGTCAGGATAATGTTGCTGTAGTTCTTCAGAGCGATGAACTCAGCAGCTACATGAATGAATTCAGTTGACTTTTCTTGTCTTTTACCACATTGATCATTCTAATTGAAGCACATAATTTGTTTTTTTGCCAGTATATACAAATGTGACAAAGGTATTAAAGGCTGACTCAGAGATTTTGAAATATATTTTTTTATGTGTATTAATTAAAAATAATCATCTAAAAATAAAGATAGTCACCTAAAATGCTTAATTCCAAAGTTAGAGATGAATCAGATTTTTCCTTTTCATGCAGTAAGCATTTATACAAGTATAACAGTGCCATATAGGATACTGTGTATAACAAAAATTCTGGATCCAGAATCTTTAACAAAGTTCTGATTTTCTATATGAAGGACTTCGATTTGGGCTTAGTTATTTCACACAGTGATTAGTATATGGACAAGCATTATGTATATATGCAAAAAAACATGATTTGTATGAAAATTGAGTGCGCCCTCATCGGGAAATCTCTGAGTCAGCCTTTAAACCGCACATGAAACTCGGTAGCTCTTTGTACTCTTTGTACCTTTTCTTTCATCAAAATATACACATTACCATGGAAAGTTAATTTTTACTTCAACCAGTGCAAGTTACAAGGAAAACAGTATTTATGACCAAAAGTGGAGTATTTAAGGTCTACAATTTCTTAGTTATTGTACAATGAAATCATTGGAAGTGGTATTTTGCCAGTGAGAATTGAATTTATGGAAATACCAAGATTTGTCCCTACAGTATGTTTACTCATGTTTAGCTCTAGGATTTTACTATTCAGAAGTATAAAAAAAGTTCCTACAGATTAAAAAAAAAAACCAACAAAACAAAAAGCACAGACAACCAGATTCTATCATTTTAGATATAATTAGGTCAACAAGAATCAGTGCATATTTTGTCAATTCAACTTATTTTAGTGCCCCAAATCATGTTCAGAAGGAACTTTAGTAGCCAGAAATGGGGAGAACTAGTACAAGAATATACCCCTCTAAATATGAAATCTATTGCAAGCTAAACCAAGTGAAGGTGATGTTAAAATGCAAAATAAAATGACACCAAACAGCTAGCAACACCTGGGCATTCTGTAATGGCAACTTATTATTTGTTTTTGCAGTTTTATGTCACCGTAGCATGTTTAGCAAAAGCTTTACTAAGGGTACCTCTTACCTGGAAAAAAGCAAGGGTACCCTTAGGCAGGAAGTACAATTGGTAACATGCAGCATTATGCCCCAAGGGTGATAAAGGCACTGTGCAGCTGCAGAGTACAAAAATTGTTTGTTTGCTGTAACCGACCGACCCTATTTTTATGCACATTAGCACAAAATTTTTGAAAGTTCTGCTGACCGAGCAATGATTTTGTCAACTATTAAAAAAATATTTTCTTAGCAGCACAAAGACCTGCAGCCTGAAACTGCAACTTAACTGTTGGCCAAAGTTAGATCATGTGCAATTTTCCCCATTCTGCTACAAATTTGTTTACAAATGGACAAAAATTACCACACCTACAGGCCTACAGGACAGTGTGGTAAAGTAAACACCAGCTCAGTGCATCATTAGAATCAACTGAAATAAATTTTGATAATTTAATGGGGATCTTGCTGAAATCATAAAAGGCTATTTTTTCCCTCTCATTTGTTTTAATTGACCACTTTTTGCAGCAAAAAAGCACAGGAAATTGGGACTCGCTGTTTTTTTTTTATTATTATTGCATGGTTAATTAGGGCAGCCAAGCAAACTTTATTATTTACAATTAAATAATTCAAAATAAAATTCCACAGTGATCAAAGGATACATTGAAAATTAATGGAAAAAAAACACAAAATTTAACACTTCATGTATTTTCAAGGCTAGGCATGCATTTCACTTCCTGGTACACACCTCCTTGCTGGTAGCACACCACAATATTCAGAAACCATGCATGTATCCCAAAAAGTAATAAATACATGAAGTAACATACATGAAGTTCTAGCCCAGAATCATTTTGTCCACATAAAAAATTGAGCATGGAACAGTTCAAATGTACCATGTTCACCCACTCAAATGTCGACATGTAGACATGCACACAAAGCAATAACACACACACCGGATTGAACAGCAAAGGCACTCTACACAACAAAGGCGTTGACCATGCAGGAACTTGCAGTTGCAATACACTTACTCTCGTCAGCTTTTGGCTTTGCTTGGCCACTGAGGGCATTACTCCTCCTTCAAAACATGTTATATAAATCCACATATTATCCAGATTACATGATGATTGCATCATCATCAGGGTTGGTATGATATGGGCTTCTCCCTTCTTAAAATGGCAGACAGCATATTGTATGCTGCTATTGTGTTGCTATTTTTAACCTACACAGCTGGATAGATCCAGGGAAGCCATGCATCCCTGGTTTTCAGAAATCCAGGCAGTAATGGGGCATCAGGGGGTACCCACTTAAACAAAGACATGTTCAATTATCTACCAAAATAAAATGAAATACACTGCATGATCATAATTCAGAGAAACCTATATGGGCTAAATCAGGGGTTCTCAACTATTTTGGCTCGCGGGCCATGGCGGGTCGTATACCCTTCAAATATTCATGCTCGCGGGCCAGATGCACCCTCTTTTGCTATGTTTGCTGTATATTTCAAAATGTTCCAAGGGCCAACCACCAAAGCTTCGCGGGCCGGATCTGGCCCGCGGGCCGCCTGTTGAGAACCCCTGGGCTAAATGAAAACAGTTAAGATTAAGAAAGAGCAAATACAAAACAAAACAAGACTATGTGTTTTTAAAATCTGTAACAGAACAGAAAGAGATTTCATGTATTCCCACCCCCAGGAGCTAGTTATGTTCTCTGAAGTTTCTGATCAGGATTCTCATGTAAATCAGGGTTGGGATGGTAACATCAAGGTCATTACTTGGGGATTGCTTATTCAGTCAGCATTCTACATTTTACTAAGGCACACCTTATTCCATAAAAAACTTGATAATGGAATATGACAGAATAATATTTTCGTTTGGCACAATTTGCAAAATTGGCTTTCAAATAAGTCCGCTATAGTTTGCACTCCAAAGTCAATTTGGTCGTCCCTATTATGACCACCCATTTGTGCATTTCTATTTTTAAAAATCTGGTTACTGTTCTAACAGTGGGATCATTTGATAAAATAGTCCTTTAAATGCCTACCAACAATAGCACTTATTGATTTTAAGGGGGGCTCCTAGGGGCCCATTTTTTTTTAGCCGGCGTGTTTTAACGCTGCAATATATTTGGTTTATATTTTTCGTATTTGTCTAACTTTTAGTTGCGCTTGCATTGGTGCAAAAAAAAATCAAATCCATTGCCTCGTTTTTGTGTTAATTAGCATGGGTCCGTAGGAGCCCTCCCCCCATGCACTAATGGAAGTGCCCATGACAAAAATGAAAAATCTTAAAGTGACAGGAGGAGATTTTTTTAGGATACGAATTTCTCTCAAATTGCACAGGATCGATTGTAGACCACCTACCAAGAACGTTCCGAAGGTTTATTGGACAAACAAGTACAAAAGAAAACAGCAAACCTTGTTTTGAACTTGCCTGACTATCGTAATTGTCCCCATAGAACACCATGCTTTGACTTTCTGTCGTGCATGACAGAAAGTACTAAATCATGATAATATTACATAAAGACGGCGTATTCGGCTTATTTACTTCAGGTGTTATCTAATACATTGGAAAGCATTCCAAATATGAAAAAAACAGGTTTGAAAAAATTGGGGCGCTTCTTTCTGGAAATCTCCTCATGTCTCTTTAATAGAGTTACTGTGATTCTGATTTTCATAATGCATACACCTAGTGACAAAAACAAAGTAAAGAATTAATCAAAAATTCTTACAAAGTATAGTAGGCCATTGGTACCATTATATTTTATACATCATGTAGTGGTTTACTGTAGAAACCTATGGTAAATTATACAAGTAACCCTAAAAAATAAAAAATGGCATGAGACATTATGTTTGTGCTTAATATGGTCAATATAGTTCATTCTTCACCAATTAAAGCAATCAGCACAAGTCTAGGTGAAGCAGTACCATAGAAAATGCAGAAACGAATTAGTGTCTTTTTCGCACATTTTGACGCGAAATTAAAATCTCTGTTTTGCCCTAGTTTCTTACTGAATTTTTTTTTTCAGTTTTTATTTCTCTTAATTGTTAATGTCTTTGAAGCCTTCTAACATGTGTGGATTTCATCTAAAAAACCTTTAGGAAAGTTATGCCCCTAACAAGAAGTGGCAAACCCCTTCATGCGTTAAGTTTTAAGCATAGTTACATCATTTTAAACTGAGAAGATCCTTAGATAACTGCTTACATACCTGCAAGTTACGATCCTACACAAAACCCTTACCCATACCCATGGGCCATTTTTGTTCAAGTGTCATTAAAAACCCAATGCATAACAAGAAAGTCCAAGTGTGGTCCAATAGTACAGGTCCTTTTTGTAAAAATTACCTAACTTGCAACAAGGTTTTTCTTAATCAAATTTGTATAAGATTACCAATGCTTTTTTTAAAGTGGTGTTCTTGAGGTATTCAGGGGCAAGGCTTATAAAATACAGGGGCAAAATTTAAAGGTCAAAATTTAAAAGTGTCAACTGTGTTTTAAAGTATTCCCTCATGTTCAGCAGCTAGTCCCTTTTTTTTCTTTTTTTTTGAAAGACCTGGGTACCCACCAAAACCGAAAAACATAGAATTACATTTCCCCAAGTACTAAAAGCATACATGCAATGATGGCTCATAATGAAATTTTTCACCAATAGCAGTGGGGAAAAAAATATCCTTTTGTGTCAATCCTACTCTGGCAGGGGACACAAAAAGGAGCTTTGCCTTGTTCTGAAAATGAATGTTTACCCCACATCCTAATCAAGGCCTAATTTTTAGTGCATTAGCCCTGTACAATCCATATTCTTGCCTTGAAAAAAGTGTACAGCCAGTATAATCCGCAGATGGTCATGTTGTAACATTGACATCGCAATTTTAAATGAAAACAGGACTTGTTTGAAGTATGTCCATTTTTTATTCAAAAAGGGAATTCAACGTCACCTAGCCTACATTTCAATATAAAGCCTCTTTATCTGCATAAAAAGGTAATTTTAAATAGGAATCAGCCGTGGTTAGAGCTTGGTTCATCACAAATCCACAACCTTGCATCCATGCATTCCCATATTATTTTTATCCCGCAAGGGCAGCTTAAGCTGCCTGAGCGTATTCTAGATGGTACTGGCTATGGTTGGCAACGGAAATATAACTGAACAAATATGACCTTTACAGTCCGCGGGGGGCCACTTGTATTCGAACGTGGATATCATGCTCGTGTACATAAACGCTAATTAGGGTCGTTTTTTGAGTTCAGGCGATGTACGCGCGTATTGTTTAGGGTACAAACTCGTGCAAAAATTCAAAATAAGGGTATGCTTTCACGTCAAAAATACGGTTTAGGGTGTGAATATTTGATACTTGTAAAACTACATGTGAAATGTGGAAATAGTGGGGTTTTGTTCCCGATTTTCTTCTGATTTCACATGTTAGATTCCCCGAGTGTTAAGCCTTATTTCAGCTTATTTTCGCTATGTCGTTGCCGTCTCCACATATTACAGGTCAAGATCTGACTTGCGTTTGGAGACAAAAATGAGTAAAAACTGCAGTTCAAGAATTTTGATGACACAGTCTTTCTGGGGTGAATTTTGTGTAGAAACTGAATCTGGCATTAGGAATGCAAAATTACCTTCCCCTTACATGCTACACTTCAACCACAAACCTCCATTATCTCCGTATATAGGAAAACGAGACACATCTACACTAGGGATACATCATTTCCGGAACCTGTCCAAAATTATACTAAAGTAAACATAATTACGGGTTTCGTACATTGGAATATGTTTAAATAACTGTATTAATTCATTCTGACCCTAAGTCAGCTAGTGTCTTCTGGTGCTTAGGTGGATTTGGTTGATATAAGATGCTTTTGTACTTAAACGACCTTTGCCGGAAGGAAAAAAATGATTGATTAAAATTTCAAACGCAAAAATGAGATTCCTGGTCCAAATAAATATGACCTTGTTGTAGGGGGAGGTCTTGGGCATAACAAGTTCATATTTTAATCCATAATCCCTGGAATTTTGAGCTTGAATTTCTTTAATTATCAAATTGAAATAATTTTTTCACGCATGCAAAATTAAGGTAGGTACTTTTTCATGTTTAATTTTCTTACTACGAAGCATTCTGTTCAAACTTACTACTTGTATTGCTATTGTAATTTCTGAACAATGACACAAAAATGATCCTCTCTATGGTATACCTTTGTGAAATTAAGGTCATTTGAAGTCCGAATTGGACAAAAACCTCAAATTTTGCGTACCATTTTGTCACTCCGACGTAACAATTTCAAGAAGCTCTAACAAACAGGAGGAGTTTAACACAATGCAACTATTTTTATTGTAAAGAGAGATGAATACCTTAACATTAAATGCAAAAATAACAACGGGCTTATTTATTTTGTTGTAGATCTGGTCATTTCAAATAGACATGTCCAAATTTTTTGTCACTCCAAAAGGCAAAATTTTGGCCAAAATGGGCCAAAATATGGATTATATCTCAAAAAGCGTGGTTGTATTTTCACCATTTTAAGGGCCCACCAAAAATCAGAAATGCATGTAATTGTACCTAGAAAATCATGTACATTGATCACATTTTTATTTGCACATCTAAATTAATTTTTTTCCACCCGTGTCGCCAACGCAAGTCAGATATGCATGCTTCAATATAGCCTTATAATTTCATCGCCCACAACAACATTACTGTCGTATTTACAAAACAACATTCTCCTGGGAAAATCGTTATTAATAATTCAAACTCTATCGCGACATTGCAGTCTATACGGTAAAAACGAAGCATAAAAGGAACATATACCTGTACATGTGAAGAAAGAAAAGAAAACATTTTTAAAGTCCAATCTAAACCATAAATCCAACTTAAATGCAAATTTATATATCTAATTAGGCTACAAAGGGATAAGTCTGTATGTGAAACACAAAATATGTATATGTATAAATACGAACGCATATCTCACCGTTGTTTTCAATGTACGTAAAATCGATCACTATGTGAAAGCTTGTTTACAAAATAAACGATCGCAATACGTCAAAATAGATCGGTATGTGAAATTGTTTATCTGTGAGATCGGCAAAATAGAAACGCTATAGCAACACGGTAAAGTAAATGGCGATTTTAAATACGAAAGTATGTGAAACACGGAATGATGATATGAGGAAAATGTCAAAAAATCAGTAAATTAGAACCTAATTAATTAGCATCCTCACATTTTGAAATTGTGTGGATGGCAAGAAGACTAGATTGAATAAGGAATAGGCAGAATGTCGCAAAACCTCAAAAATGTGAAATACGACAGTAAGTGATGCGGGCGAAGGATTTGGAGTTTCATTCTTTTCGCGTATGGATCGTACACTAAAGATAACGTTAGATGTAGACTATGTGCGTAGAAAACAACAGACTTAGGTCCTTGTCTCTAATTATGTCAATCAAAATAAGGTCATAGAATTTTAGTCCGGGTTTTACTAGATTAAAGAAATGGTTTGATGGATAGGCAGGAAAAAATCAATTATGAACCCATAGCACCATTAATTTCAAAAGAATAGGGACAACATTTTAAATGTAATGGATTTAAAATTTTAAAACTATTAGGCTGTAGACAATGTGCAAATTGACGCTTGTACACAAAAGAGGTGAAATAAAAACTTCAGTGAAATCATGTGTAAAAAAAGAAATTTCCTTAGAGGATAGGGACCAGTTATACAATAAGAGCCTATAGCCTGTGAAGTGGTTAAAGTACAAGTTTATCAACTTCTCGTTTAGGGTAGCAACTTGTTTAGGGTGTATTATTAAACTGTCTCATGCAAAATTTACTTGTTAGGTTTTGAGAAATTAAACAAAAAACACTTGTTAAGGGTAGCAAAACCAAGGCACAAAGTACTTGTAGGGTAAGCAAAAATCAAATCCGAAATACGTGCTTTAGGGTGTTTTCTTGCAACGTGAAAATACGTGCTTAGGGTTACGTTTTGCGAGGCATACACGCGCATGAAATGCACCTTTGAATACTAGTGGCCCCCCCCCCCCAATCTTAAAAAACAAAAACACCCCTTTTTGAACAATTTCATGCCCCAGGGGGTGTGTTAAACTGGGCATAGTTGAGTGGTCAGGTTTTCAAATAGTTTCAAAAACTTGCCACAAAGGTCACAACAAGTCGGGCGTTTTTTGGGGGGGGTTGTGGTTTAGTTCTGTTCTAAGCCACGATATGTGGCGTTTTTATTGCATGGTCAAGTCAAAAACGGGATTTGTCCATCACAGCGTTCCTGTTCCTGGTCGGCTTGGGGTTTTTTGGTCTGGCGGGATGGTTGAGTGTGACGTCAACCATAACGGGCACCAGTCTTTGTACAGCTGCACCAATCAGTTGTGGTGCAGCAAGCTGCGGTTTACTGAGGAGGAGGGCACCAATCAGGAGCTGCGACACAGCTAGCACTGTTTGTTTCCAGAATATTTTCTTTTTAGTCGTCACAATTGCGTTGGAGCAGATGTGAAACGTTCATGATCAAAATCCTCCCAACCAACCGGGGATGGGCTCGGGAATGGGAGGGTCGCTTTCTAGGTCGTGTCCGGGAAAATTCAGCAATGGTGTCTGTCCGGGGTCCTCACACGGGGTATGGGGTGGCTGGCATGATGTCATGCAGCTCCCATTGGCAGCTACTTAGGCGTCCGTTCCCATAGAATTGCTCTCAGCCGAGAGTCATTCGCTCACGACATTCGCTCGGCGAGAGAACGTTCTCCTTGCAGTTAGAGCGAACTTCTCCATGATAAGATATTTTTCCTACATGCTTTTCACTGAGAGAAGTGAGCAAACTTCTCTCCGACCCTCCATAGATTTGTTTATCCAGTACCAATGAACTGCCCCCGTTTTTCTTTTGTGCGACAAAAATTGATTATCGATTTCACACGACGGGACACTTTCTCAAGTCCAATACACGCAAGCACCAACGACTGTTCAATTACCATGTTTTTATGTTATTACTAGGTTTGTCAGGGAAGGCCGTACATGATTAACCACCGTCCAGGAATAACAAAACCGTTTACGTATAAAAATAAAGGCGAACACCAAAGCCTATCTTTTTTAAATTACCAAATAGGACTAAGGTGTATATATAAGGTTGAATTACAATTTCTTGTATGCACCAAATCACGCGCACACCCAAAGGAAAACATCCGTTATTCCCTATATGATAACACCTAAAACACTCAAAACGGCCCCTTTTTATTTTAATTAAATTTTAACCCATTTCGAGTCTGAAAAATGTAGGAAATCCGTCTTTTCGCGAGTGCAAAACGTTTAGAAAAATAAAGCTAATTTAACTAAACACGCTCAAACTTTTAAGTAGTTTGGGATTATTACTCCATAAGAAAGTTTATTCCACACAGTATTGTTAAAATTTCCGAAAAACTGTACTTCGGGCATCTTCAAACCATGGAGTTACTATTAGTATAAAACTATAAACTTAAAAATAACTCCATGGAAAACCATGAAATTATTAGTTTACTATAATAAATCCATCGTCAAAATGGTTGAATTTGTGTGCTTTAAAGCGCAATGAAATTCACCATAACTTTAATTGGCGCGTTTATACCCATTTTCGACCCCCTTACAGCGCTAGCTAAAAGTACAATAGCTGCTTTACGAGAAACGCACCACGAGGCGCCCACGCAATTTCAGAAGAACACGCTTACGACTTTTTGAAATTTCGTATCCAAAAAACATTGATACACTAAGAGTATAAACCCAAACTAGTCAAATAGCCTTCTATCAAATATTACACTTCTGTCATGCCCTTTCTCCTTTGGTGGACGAGGGTAATAAAAGGCCAATCGCAGCACAAAGAGAAAAAGACAGAGCCGAACTGATGACGAGAGTTTTCTTTTTCCTTCCTAACGGTCTTGGCTGGCGTTCGTTATCTTTGGACACAATAAACTAATAACAAATATAGTCACTTTAAAAAAAAATAACAAAAGGACAAGCTGGTGTATTAATGTTTATTAACAGAACCAGCATATGGTATGGAGGGATCTTCATCAGTTTGATGGGATGGATTCTTCATAATTTATAGCAGTATATGGGACAACGGCCGGTGACATGAAATAAAATGGCTACCTAAACGATGTGTTACGGTTTGATGTACAACAAAACCTTGAAAGTATATGATATATTATGCCGAGTTTAAAAAGGCAAAAACACATAAGGATTTGTAATATAATAAATTGACTGTTTTTGTAACTAGTGATCGCGTTTAATTATAAAGTTCATTCATAAAACCATTTACAGTATAATAAGTATCAAGAAAGTTACAGTTAGTAAAATATACGTGAAAAAACGGAAATATTGGGTCCACATTCCCGTTTATCAATCACACTCTTAAGTGTTAAGCTGTTAATGTGTTAAAATCAAAACATATATGTAGACTCGAAACGTTATTATCTCTGATATAAAAGCCTTGGACTTAGTTTTTGTTCTGCGTATAATTCGAACGAGAAGGAAAAAATCAAGTTCTTTGAAGCTCTTAGTTATATTCAGAAGTGATCGCAATGATGTGGTCTATAGTTATGATAATGCGTAGCCAACTACGACAGCATATATGTTATATGTTGTTACATGATGGCCATTGGTTTCTTGGAAAGCTTTGCCCTTTGAACCTTCAATTAGAAGTCATCAAGATGCTCACTAGCCAACAAAAATGCAGTTGAATATCATACTAAAGTAGATTAAAAAAGTAAATCACAATTCAGATTTTGCCCCATTTTAATCTAAAGAAATTTAGAGAGATTGATAATGTTCATTGGTTGATGCCATAATCATGGGAATCGGAATTAACAGTTCGTAATAAAAAATGTTGTTTTGTTCTATGGGCACTTGCCGTTGGCGTATAAAGGGGGATTCATAGGCCTACACATGTACTCAGCTCTTCTCTGATATTGATGGAAATTACTTTTATCAGTGCCAGATTGCATTTCAAAATGAGCACACAGACAAAAGAAAAACAAAACCAAAACAAAATAAGTTCAAGAACAGACCAAAAAATAGCTAAAAATTTTCTGGAGAGTTCTAAAAAGAATGTTGACATTTGTGGGACAAGTTATTTTGGTTGCATTGGTTTAAATTGTGAGTTGTTGCTACAAGTTAATATTACACTGTGGTTTGATAGAATTACATTGGGGAATAAAACAATACTGTCGGATTTTACATAAACACTTGTTTGTTATCTGTGATACAAATTTTTTTGAATAATATATTACTGACGTTTTGGATACATTACCATTGGGGAATAATAAGGGATGTGCGTATTTTACAAACACACTTGTTCAGAGAAAATCATCATTGAAAATCGACCAAGACATTCCATGTCTAAGCCATGAAAACATAAAAGAAACAGTTTGCTTACTTTATGTGTGAAGAAAACATTATGGAGATTAACATTTAACATAATGAAATCTAAAACTGCAATTTAACTTCTTAATATTTAAGTTACAAAGTGTATATAAGTCGGATGTGAAAAACTATGAAGAACGTATATTGCAAAAATACGAAGCATATTACTCGATGCATGTGAATTAGATCACTATGCAAAACTCTGTTTATGTAAAACGATTTAGATATAACAATCAAATAGATCTCTAGGGTGAAATCGTGTATTGCGATCGGCAAAATAGAACCCCGGGAAAAGAACGCTATATAAGACAGATGAATGGCGATTTGGGAAATAAAACAGTATGTGAAACACGAGTATGTTAAAAAAAACAGTTTGAGGGAAAAAAAACATCCATAATTATAAAGTTAGTAAGTGACCCTACATTTTTTAACTTTGTGGATTGATAGAACCCGATGAAAAGTACTTATGCCAAATGTCGTCAAAAACCTTAAAACATGTGAAATCTGATATCAGGTAAATAAAACAGTATGTAATGTGGGAGACGATTTGGGTTATGTACATATTGATTTTACTGTGAATGTTACATAAAACGTAGCGATATGCGGTTTTGTAAAATGCATTAAAATATGATAAAAACAAATGACTATGATCTCGAGATCTGTGTGATTATGTGCGTTATCTTAGTGATTATATTAAATCCTAACTTCATACCTTATGCGACCTCGCTTGAGAGAAAATGCAATCTTTTAGAACGCAAGTGTGTACTAGCAAACGCTTTTGGAAAATTGTAGCTAATTGGGGTATATTTTTTTTAGTAGAGCGCGTGGTTTTTCGAAAAATACACAAATTTGCCAGACGTATGGGGGTCAGCCTCTTCATTATATGAACTCGGCAACCAAATGTTCAATTTAGAGGACAGCAATCTACACTGCAAACTACAAACCGATTTGGGCGATTTGGTGTGGGTTCGATCAAGTGGTTGTTCCTTTGGCGCAAGCATATTAATATATAAATTTAAACAAAACCTTACAGTTGAGTTGATTCTCTAGCTCCAACGGTGTTGTAATGAGGAAATATTAATTCCTTGGCAACATATAAATTATTCCGATTTTATTTTCTTCAGATTTCACTTTTACGTGTAAACCCAGTGGCGACGTTCAAAATTAGGAATTTTGGCCGCCACCGCCAGGCATTCCACGCAAATAAAAAATCTGTGTAACTAAACAGAAGGCCAAATATATTATTAGACAAAAAAGAAGGAACTTGCAGGGCTTGGTCCATGCCCCATTCATACAAGTATGTGAGCATACACGCCCCGTCTGACCGCACGCAGAGTTGACAAGTGGTTTATTGATCGATCGATACTGCTAATTGGTAGGGTATTGTTGGCCCGTTAACTCATGGTTTTTTATGGCCGAGCAGCCGGAGCGAATGTCTCTCCCTTACTTCAATTTAATACACGCACGAGACATTTGAATTGAAGAGAACATCTCTTGCCATACCGAGCGAACATTGGCGAGCGAATGTCGTGAGCGAATGTCTCTCGGCTGAGGGCAATTCTATGGGAACGGCGCCTTACCGTGTTTTGACAGGGATCGGGGTCTGGACGCAGCATTTTTTCATTTTTTACCATGGTCTAGCCAAATTCTTTGGAGGAGTTTTGCTCCAGGTGGGGAATTTGCCTCCAAACATGCGTCCAGATTCTTATCCATTCATCCGGGAGGTTGGCCAACGTGTTCGTGATTTCGGTATCGTATGATTTCGTATGCTGGTTTTTTCAAGGGCCTGCTTGGCCAGTGTTTTTTTTTTTCATTTTTCGGATAGCTGTGTAGCTGTAGTATATGGTTGATGTTATCATAAGATTTGGCAATAAATGTCTGCTCCAGCCCATTCCACACCATGCTAATTGAGAACCAAAACAATATGTGTACTGAGTGTCTTGTTCAGTGTGCAGGTAGTTTAAGGCCTCTCTGAGGGCAATCCATTTTATGTATGCTTTTTGTTTGCTTCTACTTGTTTTGGTAGTTGCATACTCATTACTGTTTGTACTCTTGTTCAGTTATTGTTTGCATGCGTGGTCCAATTCTTTAAATACCAGTCTGTACTAAGTTGAGAAAGGTCAAAATGAGTCATCAATCAAACAAACAAATACACCCCAAAGGCCTAGATTTCCATATCCCACCCTTCAAGTTCAACTGATAAGTATTGCGTGATCACAAATGATTCTGGGGATTTCCATGCATACTGTGTACATGTATACAGGTTACCTGCAGCTGCATGTACTAACACAAGTCACTAAAAACTAAAAATACAACATTCACCAAATGCATGTGTCATCTGCAGGCACATTTTGTGAATGGGGGAAGGTCACATAAGGTCACCAAGGTCACAAGAGGTCACCAATACAGGGGACACTACCCAAGAACCATTGTATCCAATAGTCATGAAAATTTGTCAACATACTAGTATGTGGATACACCAAGCAATTTTAAAATTCTGACCAATTTTGGCCCATGACCTCTGATGACTTTTAGATGACCTTTGACCACTCTTGACTAGAGGAGTAACTTGTGGAGCACTACAAAAGGACCATTACATACAAGTGCCATGTAAAAGTGTACATGTGGAAACAGTGGGCAAATATTTTTAAGCGCACACACACTTCCAAAGCAATTCCCATGTGCCTTCTGGCAGAGATGACACAAAAAGAATCTAAATGGTATGTAAGAAATTATTTCATCATTCAAAATCCAACAAAGAAATATAAAGTTTAGTTAGTCTCTTTCATTAAAGAGACACTGGCACAGTTGGAAAATAGTGCACCCTCAGGATTTTTCAAAATTGATATTTTTGCATGGTTGCAAAGCTTTTATTAGCCCTCACCTGAAATGATTGAGCCTAAATCAGCGCCCTTATGCATTTACAAACAATATAGTATTCCACTAAAGCGTCGTATATATGTATATATTTTTTAAAAAGACAGCAAAAAAGACTATCGGCATCGTTTTGGTGAAAATTGCCCATATAATCACCAGTAAGTCATGGGCACAATCATTACAAGGCTCTGCTTGTTTAATACACAATACAAAAGCTTTTTTTTAACTGCTTCCATGAATTTATGTAAATTTAATGAAATCAGTCTTGCAAACTGTTTTTATGAATTTTATATAAAAAGTATCTTGTCAAATATACAATATTTCAGTATTTTGGAGATTCACACATGTTGTAAAGAATCATGCATTTTAAAGATGTGCACAAGTTTAGAAGGAGCTAAAGACAGGCACTTATGTACAAAATGTTACTAGTTGGCAAAAGGAATTCAATTTGATAGGATGGTTAGCATTACAAAATATTGGCCACTTTAACCATCAGAGTGCCCTCTGGAAATTTTTTTAGGGAAAATAAGGATATGGCTATTCATGTTAAATCAGCCCTTTTTTTCACCTGTTTCCCCCGAGTGCAGAATCATCTTTGCCTGTGAAGTGGTGGAAAATTATAACTGTTGAAAAACAAAACATTTTAATGAGGATAAAAGATAAGATTTCCTTTGCTTATATTGGACTGTCATAATCTTATTTTATAGGCATTCCAATTCTAAAGGGGGGGTGGTCCTGTTTAACTATATAATTAAAGTTTTCATATTGATAGAAGAGCCTTCACCCCAAATCCCATCTGTAAAGTTTGGTGCCAATATTTCAATCCATTTTGATGAAAGAGCTAAAACATGATTTTATAAGTCCATAGAGTACTGTGTAACATCAATATCGGTCGACCAAAATGGGGCAAACTTTCGCTCCTAACTTCCAAACCAAACATTGTTTAGCCTTAAAAATTCACAGGGTAAAAGAGAAAAATAGTAGCTTTCTTCATACACAAAATTTGGACCACCTCCTGTAAAATCTGGGCTTCTGGGGATTAGCAATCAGACCATAGCCCTTTAAATTGTAAATCACCCCATCCTTCAACTGCTTGAAACATTGGACTTTCCACATCAAATGTCACATGAAATTGGCCAAGCATATCCTAGTATTGCATTATTTTAGTATATTTGGTTGGCCAAGCATATCCTAGTTTTGCATTGTTATTTTAGTATATTTGGTTGGCCTGCAGTGCTATGTTCATATCCTCATATCGTATGGTACGTATGGTACAACCTCATTTCCAGTGACAAGAGTTCACTCACTAACATACATGCGAAAGGGGACAAAGAAACATGTGCTCGGATATTGGGACAAGGGACTTTCCAAATACCATCTCCACCAACTTCCAAGGCCCCTGTGTTACTGCTCATGCTATCTTTATCATTTGGACGTCAAGGTGCCCACTCAGGTGGGATCTATTGACACAGCAGCTCTGATTTTCAGCTATTGTCCATATCGTCACCGTAACAGGCAACATAAACCATTTCATACGATTATCATGAGCAGCATTTAACAGTGTGGCAGTATGATAAAAAGAACAATTGTTTCTGGTATGAATTTTTAATTGTTTGCTGTGTGAAAATTTGTTGTACAATCACATGACTGTGAGCCTTCTATCACTTCATACCTTTATTTGTTAACACATGATGTCTCTTATTTCATAACGCAATGGCTCCTCAATGTCTCTTTTTGTCAATCGGCAGGGAAGAAATTTGTTTTTTTATTGCCTGTTCCAACTTAACCAACTATTCTCCTGGATAGGGGGCGGCATTTCCCATTGGGTATAATTATTACTTTATTACTTTGCAAAGGTTAACAAAAATGCTCAATTCTATTGAACCATAACAGAGTTTACGTCTTGATTGAATGACCCCTTGACCAAAACCCGCATCTGTAATTCGCACTAGAATTATTTCAGTTTGTTTTTATGTGAGGCTACTAAAAACATTTTGTAGCCCAATAGAGTGTGTAAAATGAGTCAGTGGTCGAGACCAAAATGGTGCACACTTTCATTCATAACATTCCAAACCAACCCCCTTTAGCCCCAGATTTATTTTCACACTGTAAGTAGTTTCGTTGGACAAACACCAAATGTTGATAACTTCTGATAAAATCCTAGGGTTTCTGGGGACATGGCTCTTAGCAATTGGGCCATGGACCTTTAAAGACACTTCATTGATTTGGCTAAATCCAGGAAATGAAAAAATCATCAAAAATCAGATTTTTGTATGTATGGTAACACAAGTACAGGTAGCCTATCATACCCTGCAAATTATAAAAACAGAAGCAACCTAATAAGGAACAGAATCGTAGATTTTAGTCATTCTGTCCGTTCGGACACTTACGACAACACGTAATTGAAGGAGGAAGCTTATCTTGAACACGCCCACGGCCGTTTGACCTTTCCTTTTCTTCAATTCTAGCAGCTGGAAAGGTACCTTAATAAAAGGATTAGCATCGATAATTTCCAAGAAAAACCAAAAAGGGAGGAAAACAAAAATGTTGTAAATGCATTTTGTTTTTTAACTTATAATCAGGGATCAGTGGTGTACAATTCCATATACTGCTTTAATGTAGAAACAAACACCAATAGCGAAAAATGAAGTATTTGAGGAAAATTTGTCATACCATCGCTCCCCGCAAATGACATACAGCAATGCGTCTCAAAATCTACAGTAAACAACCGATTGTGGTTTACTAGCACAGCAAATAACAAAGATCATAATGTTTTGTGTTTTTGAGGGTTCAACGTATTGATCATGGGTGCACAATATCATGTGTACAAAATCTCGGATATTCACCGAGAAAGCTTTTTTTGATCTCAAGTTCCGAATTGTGATACTCAAACGTATAAGAATTAATGAATCCGATAAAAAGTACTGCATTGTCATTAATTTAAGACAAACGGATTTCACGCCAACCACTTGCAGGTTATGTTTGCATATTCCAATGCCAGTAACAAAAATCAAAATATTAATTTTGAATTATTTTTTCGATTTTCGGATTAGAGAAAATCGCTGCTAATAAATAAATCCCTTTAAGAGAATTCTACTAACAGACTTATCCCGCTTCACTTTGAGCTCTCCCTGCAAAGTTCAAATCTTTTTCAAATCCCTGATATGTCCTTTAACACTCAGTCGATCTCCATTCCATATCAGAACGAAATAAAAGTATAGAAATGGGCAGATTCAAAACCCACCACATACACACGCAATCCATCCGACCACCCAGAAAGGTCACATAAATCAACCGACCATCCGAAAGAAGCCCCGTGCATGTACCATAACCACCATGTAACATAACGGAGCATTCCACCTATTGTTAATGAAAAAATCACAACATGTTGCCTTCCTCCACCACTGCTGGGTTACTATCATTAGGATAACCATAAAATAGCAACAGAAAATATTTACTATTTACATGTATAAATCATTATGTATGCTTTTATTTGGTCATATCCGGACTCATGGTAATCAACTTCATGAAATGGTGAATATAAATAAACAAAAATACCTGAATTACATTCCAATTTTTCCAACATTCAAATTAATAAAAGACCATTTTTTTCTAGGGGTTAAAAATGAAAACTTACAAGCACGACAGGCTAACAATTCTGGGTAAAAATCACTTGTGGTCATTTTTAAAATGAAAATTAAGATTGGCATCAAAAAACCCACAACCCCAGTGACTTCACACACTTCAGAAAATTTAAATATAATAATGTAAACCAAGACTGGATGCAACCCATCCGTGTCCATGTACACCCACAGAGTCCAAGCCTCTAGTCACTGTAACGCTGGTGGAAGCAAATAATGTACGACGTGTTTGTTATCCTTCTTTTTCTCAAACTGGTCCATTTCACAGCTGCCTGCGACACAGACAAGCCAACATGTAGTCATTTATCATCACAGACTGATTTGCTATTTACGGGTCAGCATGCCAGGGAAATTCCCCATAGTTATTTTTTCACTCAAAACAACAGCCAAGACAACTGTAGTAACCAGTTCGGAATGGCTAAACCGTCCCAGAAATTAACGGATTCCCATGTACTGCTTGCCCACACACACACGGTTTACTGACTCCGGAAGCCACAGCCTGACGTGAATCCCCACAACCTCGGTAATTTTAGCATGTAAAATTTTCAAGATTTTGTCACCGCTATTCAAACCCTAAATTTTGTTTGAAAATATTGTGGAATTATTCCACTAACTAAAAGTAAGAAAAGGATATTATTACTGCAACTAATCAATCCTGGTTGCTTTGTTGGCAATGAATAAAGGTAACAAGTTGCAAGTTATGTTGAAATTACCCATTCCAATTGGTTTCAGGGCATATGAATATTAATCAGAATGGTACACATCACAGTTGGCTTCTGAATGACAAGAGTATGGATTATGCTCCACCCACTTTAACTATCTGCTAGGCCTCTCATGCTGCCGCTCATTAGGTCAAAATGTTGTAGGTGGCAGGGGGGTAGGGACATGTCCCAACTAACAGCAACAGTGAATTCAAATCAGCACATTTTCAGCATCACATCGTCGTAACCTGATTGCTAGTCTTTTTTCGAAGACTTAACGGCAGCAGGCGCTCCTATGCACATCGGACAACAACTTGACTAAAAGCCTTAGCTGATCACAATCTAGATGACCGTTATTGGAAATTACACTATTTTCAGCGGGGTTAATCCCTAACCCCGAGAGATTTTGGGTAAATAGATATATTTCGCTGGCTTCTTTTTCAGTATTGCATGCAGCTATTGTAAATATAAGCACAGGAATAAAGATGGCAGCTCCCGTGATGTTGTACAGTCGTGACCTTTGTCGGAAATATCTGGATTAATTTTTCGTAGGATTCCAATGAACCATGAAAACACATCTGATAGTCTTTATGTAGGGATATTTCATTATATATGTGCGTGATAGCTGTTATGCCAATAAATTTTTTTTCCTTAGTCCATTGCATTGATAGTATCAAATGGAAACTATAATCAATAACTGAAGTAATCAATGGATTTTGGGTCAGGAATAATGACAAATGAATGTCCAAAGTTATCGCTGAGGGCAGAAACTTCACAGATATAAATGATTCAAAGCTATATGCCCTGTTTTGGCGTGATAGGAGGCTGCGGCTCCAAACAAATTGCATTCACAGCAAATTTTGGATTAATTCAGTTGCCATATACCCAATGTTAGCCATGGTAAAATAATGATAAACACAAAAAACAAGCTACCATATGGATCAGAATTATTCCCTTGGTGGTGGGTCAAAAACCATACTCCAATTACCCGCACCAAATAGAAAACCAGATTGGTCAATTGTGCACCTTTTGTAAGCACCTGGTCACGTGCAGCACCATTTATAGCTACTAATGCAATAATCATGGGTTTCAGCATATGCATCACCATCATTAATAAAGTTTATGGGCTTGCCCATAGTTTGGAAGATGCAGAACCATTTGCCCCGCGAATCAATATACGTTTGATCCTGAAAACATGGACGTACCATGGTTGCATGTGCACTTCTAATGTAATAGGCCAAATATTAAACATGTTGTTATAAACACTTATCATTGATTTTCATTTGCCAAATCATTTGTTGTCCTTTGACATGACTCGAGTCCCAAATCTGCATCATGGTCTGAACCCTTGGATAATTTGATGATGAATATATGAACTGATTTTAAAAAAACAAAAAAAAAAAAAAAAAAAAATCAGCCAAGTCAAACTAGTCCTCTTTCATAAAGTCATCCAAAAAATATTTTTGGCACTTAATACTGACCGTTTATTGTAAACTGTTAAGTCCCACACCCCATGAAATATATCAATAAAATGAAAGCTATTGATATAAATAAAACAAGAACTGGGGAACATAAGTTTTTATTATTTCCAACTCTACGGTAGTCACATTCACTGAAAGATTAACTTTCCTAGACCCCCCTATAAAAATGAAATTCGTCAAATTGGGCGCTATGCCTGTGACGCATTGAAGTCACCGGTCAATAGATCATGTACTATCACTCACGCACAACTGGTTTGGAAATCAGTTTCGTAGGTCTTTCATCTCTTCAAAAAAACCAAAATGAGCTGAATATGCAGATGAAATATGCAGATGAGAATCAGAATCAGAATTGGGATATTCCTCGTTGGTGAAGTACCACCAGATAGCGAAGAGCTAACCCGGGTTATTTCCCTGGAGGAAAATACCCCGGTGAGGACAACGACCGAAGGTCAATAACCGGGGATAGCAATCGGTTATGCATAGCCGTTAGCTGCCTGTAAGTAATCCTTCTGATCTTTCACCTTTCAGAAGGACGTATTGACCATTGGTTACTCTACTAGGCGATATTTTAGAAGATTAACTGGGTATTACATGGCAAATCAATTTAAACCCAGTACAAAGATACAAGTGGGGATCCAGTGGTATTGGGGGGCGGGGGGGTGGTGGGGCAGGTTGCCACCGGGTCTGAAAACATTTTGTGGGGAAATCATGAACAAAACATGATATTCTGATAAAGGGTCAGGGTCATTTTCCGGATTCTGTCTCTGCGAAAAACCGCGACAATTTTGATCGGGACATTTGTTGCCTTGGCACCTACCGGGAAATTGCCCCCTTGGAACCACTAACACTTGCTGGCTACGTGCCTGAGTAATCCCCATCAAATGAACCTTTCACCTCTGCCTACAGCGGTGACCCCAACCTACGTCTAAGTCCTAACGTCTATGTGACACAATCTGCCGAAACCCTATTACAAGCACATCTGATAAGTCATGAAGAAACAATACAATAGCAGTTACACTGCAAGTTGGAAATAATACTAAATCGTGCAAAAAAGCTTATTGAAAATTCAAAAATGCCAATTCAATAAATGCAGATAATTCCGGCTCAACAGTCAAGTGCTCACATACAAACCACTCTACACATGATAGCGGGTCTGTGGTCTTCCTCAATGTGGCGGGAAATCCTGCTGGTGCACATATTCCACACGTGTTCATTGTTATAACAAAATTCCTTTAAACTTTGTCAATAAAGTTGGATGCCATATTAAGAAGGGCAAAATATGCAACTTCCTGTGGTTCAATCGGGGCGACTATTCAAACGGTGGCGGCAGCCCGCTATCCATGGTGTAAGCCCTCAGTACATACAACTCAGGGTACAAAGGATTAAGTTTGATAGGGCCAAAGTAGGGCAAGGGATTGAGGCTGAATTTGCAGTGCTGTTTTAAAGTTTTACAACCAAGGGGCGTTTCTGAAACCATTCCTCGCCTGCTTTTCGCGTATCGCTGTAAGACAAATAAAGAGCAAGCACACCAGATTGCAACTGTAAAGTACAGGTGTTCCCAAAGAAGTTTGTGCAAGCATATACATGGAGATTGCAGATATCCCCTCCAAACCCCCACCCCTCCCCAACACCCCACCCCTATAACAACACCCACCCCTATTTCAACACCCTAACTACCCCCTCCCAACACCCGTACACCCCCACATGCCCCCCGGAACACCCACCTTCACACAACACCAGGGCCGCAATACCCCACCCCATCCTCAACCCCCCCAACAAGACACCCCACCCCGCAACACCCCACCGCCCCCTCCCCGCCCCATTGCCGTCCACCCCTCCCCCACCTCCGCAACATAAGCCCCACCCCCTCCCCCCCCCCCACACCCGCTGCACCCAACAACCCTCAAACAATACCCTACCCTCCCCAACCCCGCCACCCAGGCCATTCCAACACCCGACCCCAGACCCCCAACCACTCCCCTCCCCACTCCTCGAACACCCCCGTCGCCCTCCCCGGCACTCCCTGCAAACATACAAGGCCCACCCCCTCCCCACCGAGCCCCTCCCCAACACCCCCCCCTCCACCCCCCCCCACCCATCCCCGAACCGCCCGTGCAACCCACCCCACCCCCCTCCCATAAATAACATAAAAACAATAAAACAACCACCCCCTCCACACCCCTCCCCCGCCCTCCCCACCCACCCCCGAGATCCACATACCCTCCCGCGTACCCCCGCCGCTAGTGGCTCCAGCAACACCCCCTTCCAACACCACTGCAACACCCCCTCCCAAACACCACCTCCAACACCCCACCCCCCACCCCTCCCCAACTCCACCGCAACACCCCACCCCTCCCCAAAACCGCACCGCCACCCCCCCACACCCCACAACAGCCCCCCCTCCCTCCAACACCCCCACCAAAAAAATTTTTCACCCCCTCCCCAACACACACCGTCAACACCCCCCCCTCCCCAACACCCCCCACAACACCCCTCACCCCCGTCCCGCAACACCCCCTCCCAACCCCCTCCCCATCAAACCCCACAGAGCACCCACCACCCCTCCCCAACACCCCTCCACCCCCCAACCCACCTCCCCACACCGGCTTCAACCCACCCGACCCTTCGACCTCCCCCCCCGGAACCCCCCTTAACCCCCCCCCTCCCCGCGTCCGCAACCTCCCACACACAACCCCACCCACTCCCCCCACCCCTGGTCACACCCCCCCCCCGTCCCCCCCCCGCCCCCCCGCCCTCCCACACTCCTGCTGCACACCCCAATCCCTCCCCCCACCCCCCCAATCCGGCGTACCCACAGAGCCCCTCCCAATACCCAACCCTACCCCAACTACCCTCCCCCCACACCCCCTCCTCCCCCACTTATCCAACCACCAACCAACACCCCCAACCCCCCTCCCCATCACCACCATCCACCACCACCCCCGCCACTCTCGCCCCCCCACCCCTCCAACCTCACTCGAAACCCTGCCCCCACTCACCAATCCCCCCCCCCCCTCGCAACCCCATCCCCCACACCCCCCACACCCCCCACCCCCCCTCCCCAGACACCCCACAACAGCACACCCCCTATCCCCAAGCACCCCTAACACCATCACCCCTCCCCAACACCCCTCAAGTACCCCCAACCCCCTCCCCACACCACCCCCCCACCTTCCCTCAATACCTCCTCCCCAACACCACCAATTACTATGATTTTTTTGCGTATTATTAGCTCATTTGCAAATACTTAATTTGCCCGAAATAGGCCCAAAATCTAATCAGGTCGAGAACTCTTCATCCCGCTTCCTTCCCCCAAATTAAATCATTATAACGCTTACAAGAACTCTAGATAACGCGTACACAAGCCTTTTTTTTCATAAATTATGCAAATTAGACGCTTAATTAGCCTATTTTTTACGCCCAAGAATGCCACTTTGCCCAATTATAATGCACCAAAAAGATGCAGGCATAGTATTCTTTCCCATGTCGCGAAGGAATTTTGCCTATCCGATGTAAATGTTTCAGAGATAACAGTAATTACCATAGTATTTAGCTCATATTTGCATACCTAAGCCGCATATATCAAGCACTTTCAAATTGCAAAAAGATGCGCACCATGATAGCTTTTCAATGAGGCGAAGGAATTTTTCTGTACCGATTAACCGTTTAAATTATAGCAATTACGCTTATTTTGCATATTCATTAGCTTCATTGCATACTTAATTTGGACCCGAAATATGCCCAATCTAATCAGTTCGAGAACTCCCAGCCCGCTCCCTCCCACCATGTTACATCATCATAATCATACCGCCTTACGGAACTCCAAAAACTTGTACACAAGCCTTACGGTTAAATTTTTTGTAAGTATGCAAATTAGATACTTCATTAGCATAATTTTATACGCCCCAAAATCTAATCAGGTCGAGAACTCGTGGACCCGCTTCTTTCCACAAGTTTCATCACCGTAGCGCGGCTTACGGACTCCATATAATCGTACACAAGAATTGAACAGGAGGACGGGAATGACAGACAGCATGACAGACAGACAGACAGATACATACTTAGCTAGCTACATTGTGGGTTTTTGGGTGTCTTTACATTGTGGGCTATAACAGTAATTAAGCCCCACAATGTAATTCTGTACTTACAGACAGCATCACAATGTTTTTCTGGTGAGAAATTACAGACGACCCAACGACTGAAACTTATGGGTTTTTTTTGTCCCAATATGATTCTATACTATAGTCTCATATACCCCCCTAAGACTGTCTAAAACAATGGAAAAAATGTCTTGTGGGGTTATCCCCACCAGTAAAAAAAGCCCCCAAGTATAACGCCATCTTACAATAAACCCATCAATGTAGCTCTCGTAAAGACGGACAGACGGACAGACGACAGACGACAGACAGACAGACAAAGTGATCCTAATCTCTGCCGAACAAGTTCAGGCGAGACAAAAAATCACAAACAGTTTAGTCATGGTTTGGTGCAATAGTAAAGCACTGCATGCACTTTTTTAACACAAAATGACCCAATCTATGACTGTACTTGACACATAACCCAAAATATTCTTAACAATCATAGATTTCAGTCACCCTCTGATACAAACGATAACATTCCTGGAATAATAAAGAAAATCAATTCAAATCTCAATTCAATTAGTCACTGCAGGAAACTAACACAACAAATGATCATACCAACTGCTTTTTATTAGATCTGAGATTTGTTTACTTGTTCCATTCTGTTTACTTTTAGATGGGACTTCCAACAAGTGGACTACCCGAAATCATGTGATGAACTTTGCCCAACTTCATGTAAGGTTGGTTGTATGAAGGCTTGGAAGGAACTACAATCGCCATCTATTACGGAGCACCTTAACCTGATTTTGCTTTCCTTTTAAATTCAGCTTCTTTTGTTTGAAACATATACTTCACGTGTGATAAAAATTTCATTATGCAAAAATTCCTTCTGGAAGTGGTTCTATAGGGTGTTTATAGACCCCCCCCATTGTCCACCAACAGAAGAGGACGACCTTGTCCACTGAAGTAGGCAATTTTATTCCTGCAACATGGGTAGCAACAGAACTTTTTTTCAAAGCCTGTCAGTTGATTTCTTTCCTTTCGTTCTCATCTTTTTGGGAAAAAAGTTCAAATATAAGATTAACTGAGGCAAATTGGGTGCTCCAGAGCACAGAACCTAGCCGTGGGATAACAGGAACCTTTGACTCGGACCCATGTCGAGCACAATTTTGTGAAGTGTCTGAAGCTGCTTCATATGCTTGAGTCATGTGACCATACATACATACTACATCATACATAGATTAGTAAAGTGCCTATTCATAAAGCTGTAGGCGCTATGAACATACTACTACCAAAGTCAGGTAAAAAGGGGTAAAGGTATGCATGAGTCACGTGACCAATGGTACCCTTGCAAATGACAGATATTAATTTTTTGAAGATTTTTCACATAAGACCGGAAGTTCCCCTTTAATGACCTTTGAACCCATTTTGTGGGCATAACTTTGGTGAAGGGTCTTAATCTGCTCATAATGCCATGAGTCACGTGACCTACTACCTGAAAATGCCATGATTTTGAAGATTTTTCACATTAGACCGGAAGTTCCCCTTTAATGACCTTGACACCCATTTTTGAGCACAACTTTTGGTTAGGTTCTCAAGCTGCTTTCAATGCATGATTAACGTGACCATGCTACTTGGCATATAGGCAAATAATGAATTTTTTGAATTCAGACCGGAAGTTATCCTTTAATGACCCCTTATGACAATTCGATCAAAATTCTGTTACACCCCATAGGGGCCCTTGGTCAGCGGTTTTTCTCCTTAACAAGTCTTGTGATTATAGCAATTGATTTTGTGGGAACAAGAAGAATTTATAATTTTGACAATTCCCTTTAAAATCGGCCCACATGACTTTAACCACGTCTGCGTACACCCATAGGGGTCTTGGATCCGTGTGTTTCTTCTGATAACATCTTGTGATCATGGCACTATTCTTTGGCATAAGAAGGGCTTTTATAGAGTTCCACAAATTTTCAAAGAATGCCCCTCTAATTGGCCCACGTTTTCTTTGACTCCAATCTGTGTACACTCCTATAGGGACCTGGGTCAGTGGTTCTTTCTGACCAATTTTCGTGGCAATCGATAAACCTTTTTGGCACTAGTAGCATTTTGAAGTTGGGTCGGAAAGAAGAAGAACTAGACCTGGACAGATCTTTTAATTTACAATGCGGCCGTATTGGGAATGGATGGTCTCCCCTTAAGGACCCCTTGAGGTGACTTGACCTTTGATCCCTGTAACTTCACCAAAATGTCATTAATGTATTTTTAACGTGTTAACAACTTTACAAGGGATCAATTTATTGAAGTTTTTTCAACTCACGCCAAGCATGTCAGGGATTTCCTTTTCACCCCTATTAACGTTGACCCTGGGTCAGACGGATGGTGTCACTTACTTGTTTCTGTTTTATGCTGCCAAGAGGATTACACTGAAAATTTCAGTTCAATCGGGGCTTGTTTGTAGTTTTTACCTTTGACCTTGAACGTTGGGGTCGAGACCTATCATAGACTCTTCTACTCTTAAATGTTTAATCCCCCCCCCACTGCAGCAATAACGTCCTTTATCTGTCTTCTTTGGCTAGATAAATCCCTTTGGTCCTTATTGTTAGCAGTTTTTTGGGCAAAATTGACCTTTTGACCCCCTTAATGACCTTTGATCCTGGTAATTAAAAAACCCTCGTTAACACAACAAAAAGGCATTGTTCCAATGCAAATACCAAAATTCTACTACGGTTATTTCTGGAGATAAAAATTCTTAAAAATTATTGCCTTAAAACCGGAAATGACCTTAGTGACCTTTGACCTCCAAAATAAAAATACCTTGCAATACACCAGTAACAGAATGCATTCTGCAAGTTAGTCATGTACTATTTTGGGTTTTGAGATAAAAAAATGAAAATTTTGGAATAATTTTGGATTTTTCCCGGAAGTGGACCCCTGAATGACCTTTGATCCTGAAACTGGACAACTCGAAGACCCTGCTAGTAACATCATGTGCTCAATGACTCACTCGCCTACTAATTTTGTAAGAGCAGCGATTTTTTGAATATTTTTTTACAATTTTTGGCTTTCAAACCGAAAATGACCCCCTTAAAGACGCTTGAACTCTTATCCCTGAACACCTATATGAAGCAGGGTAAGTGGTTCCTCTACATTGGTTTATATCGGCGTAATGCTGTAGAAGAAGAAATGTAACAAAAAATTAAATATTTTGAAGCCTGTTGACCTTTGCACCTCTATAACATGACCACTGGGTCACGAATAGGGTCAACTGTAATTTTCTGTATTTACGATATCCCGAGGAGGATTATTCCTGTCCAAATTTCAGTTCAATGGAGTTTGCTTGTTTGTAAATTTTGACCTTTGACGTTGGAACTTTGACCTTTGGGGTCGAGGATATCATAGACCTCCTTCTACTATTAATGTTACATCACGGTATTAATAACGGGTTTATCTGTCCTCTATAGGCTGAGATAAATCCCCAATTGGGTCTTATTTTTACATTTTTTGGCAATTTGACCTTTGGAACCCCTTAATGACCTTGATCCCGGCTATAATAAAAAACCTCGTGTACACAACAAAAAGGCAGGGTTCAATGCAATCCAAAAAATTATTACTATGTTAGTTCTGGAGATAAAAATTCTTGAAATTATTGACTTTAAAACTGGAAATGACCTTAAATGACCTTTGAACTCCGAAATAAACACCTCTACACCAGATAAAACATGAATGCATATCGGCAAGTTAGGTCACTGTACTATGTTTGGATTTGAGATTTAAAAAATTGAAATTTGGCATATTTTTGGGTTTTGACGGAAGTGACCCCTTAATTGGACCTTTGATCCTGACAAACGTGGACAACCCGAAGACCCTGGCTAGTAACAAATAAGGTACGATAATGACGTCACTCTGCTACGTAATTTGTAAGGACAGCGATTTTTGAATAATTTTTCACAATTGTTGGCTTTTCAAACAGAAATGACCCCCTTAATGGACCTTTGGAATCAGATCCTGAACACCCTATATGAAGCAACGGGTCAGTGGTTCCTCTGAACCAGTTGGTTGATATCGGCGTTAATGCGGTAGAAGAAGATAATTTGTAACAGTAAATTACATATTTGTAGCCTGTGGCCACGTCAAAGGTCAGACAGGGGTCAATGGCATATGACATAAATGGGACCGGTCAGCGGTCATTTGACATAAGTCTAGTCAAAAATACGTCAACATGACTAAGCTAGACGACTGTTAAAGTGTTGATAGAAGAAAAGAAAAGAGAAGAAGAACCCCCACAGAAAAACAGAAACAAGGCGCTGAAAGGCCGCCTTGTAAGAAGAAAGAAATGGCACAAATACAAGACCTAGGCGTGTTTCGCACACGGCTAGTAAAATCAAATCCATGTCCCTTTTTTCCTGTCACCAAATGAGCCACTTCAAGATCTGGATCAGACCAGTCACATGCACCCATGAGATGACTACAATTTTTTCAATGATAGTTAGTGAATCTTCTACTACGCACATTGGCAACACCCTGTCTGGCCCATTAGCAAGTTATATGTTTGTAGGCATGATGCGATATCATCTCAACTATTGGCCAAAATTCAACCCCTTACAACGATTCATCTAATTACTCATCAGTCGCGATCTTGCTTGGAGGATTATCCATTTTACTTTATTGGAAAGTCATAAGGTTAATTTAAATATCAGTGGACCCTTTTCCTTGTGGTAAGCAGTTCTTGGGATTTCAAGCCTCACTGGACGCTTACAAGGGAGACCATTCTTGTACAGTGGGGGGGATAGTAGACTAGAGCTGGGAGGGACAAACTTATAATTCTTTTTACTCTGTATGGATAGACGTTTCTCATCAACCAAAAAGGTAACCCTTTTTATTTTTTACCAGAAGCAATGACTGATTTCATGATATACTTAGCATGTTGGTAGTGGTGAAGAACAAAAGAATTCCCATGCATCCATATTATGAAATGTGCTTATTAAGTATTTCATTAGCCAATAGTTCTGAATGGCTAATAACCAAAAGGTAAACCTTTAGTAGAAGCCAAATGACTATTTCATGAAACTTGTATGTGGGTATAAGTAGTGTATAATATACGATAGATTAATACCCTCATGTAGTCTGTCTTTACAAATGAACAAGTACCCATATTTATTGTTCAGTTTGGCTAATAACAAAACCTTTTATCTTTGGAGAAGACAATCACTGATTTCCATGAAACTTTTTGGATGTGGGAAGTCATCGGGTATACCAAATGCCACAATGCGGAAGATCCACAAGTCAATAGCGCTGCCTGGCGATAGTTTGCGTAGAGGAAGCTAATGTTGTAAGTGATCTAATGCGCATTTTGTGATAAATGATGAAGTATGACAACATTCATACCCTATTTAAGGCATGGTGTGTGGGCCAACTGCAGCCTTTGGCAGGATGTTTTTTATGCAATGCATCTTTCATTCGTTGGGTGGAAAGCCGGTTTGAAAAGCTATCGTCAGCAGAAATCTGCCCATTAATCCAGCAAAAAGTTATTTCCAATTTCCATGCAGTAAGTATAGTGGGGGTTTGTGTATTCCGTAGGATTTTTTCATGCTAACAAATTGATTTTGTTTGCGGGTTTGGGTTTCAATAGGCCTAACTTGTCAGAAATTATGGGGTGCAAATTTTCCTACTGATGCCCCCCTTCTCAAGGGGCAAAATGTTAGTACAGGGAAACATTTAAAATCGCGTCCTCAGTTGTGTTTTAATGTAAACTAACGCGTTCGTTTCGTCATAATATTATAAAAAGTATATATTTGCCTAGTTCCAACCTTTAGTTAAGCGGTTAGCCCCCAATGGTTTTCAAGGTCACCCTGGGGTGTAAATGCTCTGGATGTTGTTGAAAGTGTAGTCCAAATGATTCCTGTGGCAACTGAAACAGAAAATGCATTTTAATTGATCTTTTATATCACCTTGCGACATCCAGGGAACGTTCTGGTGACCCCCATAACCATGTAACCCTTGCCGCATTTTGCTATGTATGTAGCCAACCATAATGTCACACACTGTACAATATAAATTTTTGGATCCTGTGAGAACATACAAACAACTTATCACCATTTCACCAAAAATCTGAGCATTGAGTAAAATTTACCCCAGGAATACCTTGAACCATTATGGGGCCTATAGCGCTTTAACTAAAGGTCGAACTAGGCAATATATACTTTTTCTAATCCTTATAAGGAACGAACATGTACTGTACATTAAAACACAATTTGACTCTATTGAAATTTTTTCCCTGTAGTAGCATTTCCCCCCGTGAGGAGGGGGAAGCCGTCCGAAAATTTGCACCCATCTTTTCTGACTTCCTGGTCCCTATTGAATGAAAAACAGCAAGAAATCAACTTAAAGCACCAAAAACTCTACGGGAACTGTTCATGACACACACCCACACTAGTATGCTGCTGACATTATTTTGCCAGAGGAACATAAATATAATACTGCAAGTTAAAAGTTTTGCAAGGAGCCCCCTGGCAGACACATATGCGAATGAGCTCATTAATATGCACAAATAGAGAGGATATGGGAATATTACTTTGCAATGCAGCACGAACACAATACATCAATATATCAAATTTGGCACATTGGTACCTGGTAGAAGTTTCACACCTTCGTAGTGAGCCAATCGAGCAAATATGCATATGAACTTATGAATATGCCAAATAAAGGATACAAGTGCATGGGTATTACTTGCTTGCACCACTACCCCATACCAAGTGGTGTCAAATTTGGACATAGGAATCGTAGAAGTTAACCTTTGGAGTAATGAGCCAATCCGAGCAATGAGCCTTAATATGCAACAAATAGAAGACACAATGCACATGTATTACTTGCATCTACCACTACCCACAAACCAAGTTTCGTCACGTCAGATGCTGAGATCTTGTAGAGGTTCACCTTTTGTTTTGAAAAACAGATGGTTAAGAGAGACTTTGCACATTCATGGGAATAAGAGTGGAAGAGAGAGTTTGCACAGTTTTTTCAGGTCTGAGTTGGAAAGTCTGAAATACATAGTATCTTTTATCCCCAGCCAAATAGTCAGTATAGTACATTAAAAGTACTTTTTGGCAGCACGTAAAGGCGTAAAAGCAAACAAAATCCATTTTTTTTTTTTTTTAATTTGTTTGTCCAAATGACCTTCCAATTTCAGCATCCAAGTTTCACAACCATACAACAATTTTGATGGATTTTAACTCGGATGACCACTGATAACTTGAAATTACATCACGGTCCGCGGAACGCTATTGGTCGCCTGCTCTCGCGGTTTGTGAATGATAGCCCATATGATCTTTGACCTTATATTGACCTTTGACATTGTAAACAAATGAGGATTACTGTGTAATATGCATAAACCAAGTTTGGTTCCAATTGAACTTCAACTTTCAATTGAAGTCAATTTTACATTTTCAGCCAATCGGACAACTTGACGTCAACATGACCTTTGACCTTGATATGTGACATTTGACCTTGGTATGTGACCTTTGACATAAACAGATGAGGAATCCAAGGTGGCACCTTTGACTCGAGTTTGGTTTAAGCCATTGAATTTTATGGCAGATATTACAACAAAAATTAACGCCTTTTTCACAACAGACAACAACGAGTTCTGCATAACATCAACGGACAAGACACAACAATGGGACAACGTGATAAACCTATGTGTCCTTCCTGCCTTAAGGCAGGCAAAAAACAAAAAAAATTACCTTCCAAATTTGTTGGCATCAATGTTGACTATTAGCTAAACCCGCCAAGTTCTGACGCATGTAATTTTGACTGATTTCCCATAGAAGAACTTTTTCCGATTACCTTGAAAAGAGTTTTAAAATTTTTTAGGCACAAATGTTGAACAAATTCTCCAAACTTGTCATGACCCATCACACTTTAACAATTTTAATGAGTTCCCATTCAAAAGTGTTGGGGAATTAAGGTTTGAAGATGTTTTTCTATAGTTTGAAGGTGCTAAAAAGAATCAGAATTTTTGGGTCCCGAACTCTGGAGAATGTGGGGAACTTTGTCAAATAATGGGGTAAATTTTTGAAATCAATTCCAAATGTGTATCGTGGTTCACCACTGTATTGGTCTCTTATAAAGATAAAAAAAGGTTTATTTTGTCTAGGTTCTGAACTTTAATTAAACGGTACCGCCTATGTAAGGTTCAAGGTCAGTCTGGGGTAAACCTCACCTGCGCTGATTTTTGTTGAACCTGGTGGCAAATTGTCATCTTGCTCTTATTTTAACAAAATATTTGGCGGTCCATGAGAGGTCCAAAAAGTAACATTAGTCAGTAAACTACTTCAGACATGGATTCCTTTTCAATCACTAGGAATAACACTGTCCCCGTCCAAAAAATCGTAACATTAGCCACACATTTTTTGCTAAAAGTGTTATTTTGTAAAATTCTTTGTAATATAATTATTAAAAAAAAACTATTACTATTTATACATGTCCTTGATAATCACTAAGCTTCAAATTAATACTTTACTTTCTATACAACACTATTCATGAAGTTAACTCATGGTCCTTTTACAATTTACTGTGAAACATGTCACAATGCACTATATAAATCTCTGCTTTATTATCAATGATTATTATTATGCAATTGTAAATAGAGGCACTTGTGTGCATTTTCTTTCTTCTCAGTATCTGTGGTATTTTGTGGTATATGGATGTCCAACTCTGAGCATGAAATTTTCAAACCCTAAAAAAGTTCTTTGGTAAACATTTTGGGGCAAGGTTGGGTTAATTACCTCTCTGTACATAAATATTAAAGAATTCATTTATTTTTAGCAGATTTTTTTATACTGTTTAATCGTGGATTTCATTTTTGGGGTTTACAGATTAAAACATCCTGCACTTCAAACAATTGACTATCTATCAGAGACAATTTTCTTTCCAGGCTGGACCAAGTTACATCCAACGGGTGGCATGTTGGAAAACTGGCAGTGAAGCATGTTTGAGCACTAGTAAAGCGGAGCATTTATGTAATATGAACGAAATCATGTCTTACAAACACCGGATTAGGATCATTTTAGGAAAATTAAATAGACTCATCAATTACACATGCTCACAAGTGTAAAACAGATATACATGTAAATATAATAATCAAAGTGGCAATATTGGGCCATTTATCGGTCACGTTTGGACCAAAAACCGGTGATTTTTTACTTTCAACCCAATGCGTTTTGTCACAATAACAACTGTTATTCCTTTTATACATTAATAACCTTGGATTCTAAGCCTATCAAAAATAAGTATCCACTTTCACTTGGATGTGGTTATTTGCATCATGGGGGGTGGAGGCAAATAAGTTCGGTCACGTTTGTGACCATCAGGAGGTCACACACGGACAAACTTGTGGGCAACCATACACCATAACCAATCGACCAAAGTGGAAACATATTTTTTATTAATAATGTAAGAAGTACTACACAGATTGGTTACGTTGACAAAACAGCATTGGGCGAAAGTAAAAAATCACCGTGTTTTTGGTCACAACGGTTTGGCCGAGAATGGCCCTATTCATCTCTGCAAATGGCTAATTGTTCACTATATCAAGGACATTTTGCAGGTATTTAAAATGTTTTGAGTTTTTATTTATTTTTTTTTGAGTGTGTGTGTGTTGTTGGTGGTGTATGTGAGGAAATTCCACATTATACTTAAGTATTTGCTACCTACTGGGAGAACAGAGGCATAAATGGACAAAATGTCACCTTACCTTATGCAGTCAAGACCACCATGTCGTCAGATTTGCACGACAAACCCTAGCGAGTTCTATACCACGTCAGTGCTGTGCTCGATTTTAGTCAAAGGTATGCAGACTTCATTTCCCATATTAAAACACCTTGAGACAAAAACGTTGTTATTCCAAATACCTACACTTTTTACAACAGCAATCTTTTCTAGTAAAATCCATTTAGAATTCTGGTAGCAATGTGTCTCAATGTTTTCTTTTAAAATTCCTGCCGACATTAGGATTTCCCCACACATGTCATACTTAAACACTGTGGGTGAATTTTTCCAATGCTGCTTCCGATATACATTGCCAACACATATGTGCCACGTAGCGATTGCCTGAGCCTTTACTATGTGATTTCTAGTTTAGCTTCAACAAATCCAGGTTATTCTTTTTAAAGGGCATCGTAAATTATTATAGACAAAAGCCCCTAAATTTGCACTTGATTTGGTTGCATACATACTTAAAAAAGAACTAACGTTAATGCTTTGAACATAACAATAACAAATTACCTGCACGATCTAGGCACTTAACAAAACTTTTAGTTACCGTAAAAGTACAGTAAATAAAAGATTCATATGACCAAGCTGTTTTTTTATCTTGTGATTGAGTGAGATTCTATGGATAGGAAGGGAGTTCCAGACGCAGGGGTGGCAAGACGGAAGAAGAGAATTTCTGCCCAAGAGCCTTAGATATATGGGGGATGAACAGTTAGATCGCAACTAGCTGCTGTGCTGGGAGTCGATATAAGTGCAGTATAAAGACAGAAAATTACAGAGATACTCTGGTCCATGGCCATATTGCACCTGATGTATGTACATACATAATGAAACTGGAAAACAAGATAACTAAAATGTCATCCTGATCATCTCCAAAGATATTTTTCAAGTTCATGTAGATTTACCTTCCATTACAAGAAGATTTAAGTGTAAGTGATTCAGCATCAGTGGGGGGTGAGCTATGTGAATGTGCCTTTAACTGAAATTACAGGTAATTTATTTATTCATGTTTAAAGGTGCATTTTGTGATTCCAACATCTTCTGTTTTATTAATTGTTCACTAGATATACTTGAGAAAAGCTTATTTACAAATTTGAGTTGATCCCGATCTTGCGTTTTGTGCTATGAGCAATTGCTTGATTCCCATGGTTCCATAGGCCACTGTACTATAATTTCTGTCTGTTTACGGACAGAAAATACAAAATTGCGAATTTGCACGTAAGATTAGGTACACGTGGATTACTAAGGCTAACGGTTCAGATGATATAAAAATCTCCATCTTTTTAGGCAAGTCGGGGGGACGAGGTTGTGGATCACGAAATGCCCCTTAAGTAACGGAAAAATAATTGTAATGCAACAAATACAGGTTAAGAGTGCATTAGCCTTTTTACTACTTGTTTCTAGTTTCTGCATCGCAGCACTTTCGCAAATCCAAGTAGTAGTAACCATGGGAATGAGCTTATAAAGACAAAATACACCCTAAAAAATGCAAGTTTCATTACTTTAATGTCATCTTAATCATCTCAAATGATATTTTTCCATTTCTCCAGATTTAACTTCCACTGCATGTGCAAGTAAATTGTCATCAGATAAACTACCTGTGAATGTGTCGTTAACTCAAATTACAGGTAACTTACTTTATATTCAAGCTTTTTGTGTATGAAAAGAGAAGCAAACAATCTGACAAATAGGATGATTTATCCTATGCTACTTTGTTTGAGATATTTATTGCAGAATATGCCTTTAAAGGAGTTTTACTACCTGATCCTCGGCCTGAACCCCACTACCCACACCACCAAATCAAGATTTTGGAACAATAAGAAAGCTTGTATTTTTCTCACTTTATCTACAAAATATTTTGACTGAATTTGTAAAAGATGCTACAAGCATATGAGGTTTTTATGGTTACTGTGAAATATGTGCATATGGGCATTTTTGTAAATTTAACACACAATGGCCACTATCGGATGCAAATTAAATTTTGGTTGGTATTACGGAATATTGGCGATGTCCTTTCTTATAACCATTAACTATAAACATTTAACTATATACCGTTCTGATGCTATCTGCTAGTAAAGTGATGGACACCTGATGGACCTAACACCTATAGATGATTTCTATCGCTCCTCTACCAACCCTAGCTTGTTAGCTTAATTGGTAAAAGCACCATCACTAGTAATACGGAGGTTGCCAGTTCAACACTTGTCTATACTGTGAATTTTAATCGTCTCCAATAATATGTATTTGCATTTTATTCAGATTGATTTCAATTCAAACAAGATTTACATTTTAGAAAATTCCCAATGGCACAGTCATGAATTACCCTAAATGTGTCAACTCAAGTTACAAGTAACTTATCTGTTTGCATCAGTAGTTGTATCTATGATAGAACAGACTCTGGTTTTGAATGAGTTGTTTTCCAAATAACAATATTGCAGCATTTTTTTACACAGAGAGAGGAAAGGTCTATATATGAAGTAAAGGCATGACTCAAAACTTGGTGGGATACTTACTGGAGTAATGGCCTATTGCAAAATCAAGCTTACTGCACCTATTGGATCATGCTTTATTCCATTATCAATTCATACATGACAGAAAAAAGCATGTAAACCAATAGTTGCCGTTAGCCTGTTTTGCTAAAGTCGGATTAAATGTTATAAATTACATTATCCCATGCACTTCACACTGGAAAAAAATATTGGGACATCTAGCATACTTTTCTACTTGCATATTTATACACTTAAATCTTTACTCTTTTTCTTCTATACAATTATTTTCACGTCAGAATGGATTTGAAACGGCTAAAAGCATTACCACAACAACTAAAGGCATGGTGGACTCAGCGCGATTCAAATAAAGAAACATATACTCCATCATCGGTAATCAAGCAACATCCTTCTTCCCCTCAAGGTGATACCATTCTCAATGACTTGAATGCTGGACTTGCAAATTGTGGTAAGGAAATTAATTTTCAAATTGATAATCTTCATGATAATTTCAAAATAGCAGAACATTTACATACTGTATTCACATACTAGTTATCAGGCACCCTTAGACAAAGTCCCCTAATCATGCCAGGTATCAGTAGAACCCACTCAGCATATTTCGGTAAAATAATTTATGTTACTATGATTTTAAATGGAAATGTTCCACCATATTGCATCACAATGATATTTTTGCTGATACTAGGTTGATAGAAATGAAGAAAAGGGAAATTTGAGCACATAATGTAATAGAATGTCAGCACGCACGCACACATTTTTATTTGACCTACACTTCCGAGGACTTCAGAGGAACCGCATCCTCGGTCATAAAGTCAAACATAGAATAAATCCCAATATATACTAAAGGAGGTCTTTGTTATACTTCCGAGGATCTTTGTTTGAAAGAATTTCTTTTGTGTTAGGTCCTCGGAAGTGTGCGTCATGCAAAGTACACATACACTAACACACACCCAACTGTTGAATTTTTAATAATATAATAATACATTTGTATTGGTATATTTACTGTACATTTCAGTGCTGCTCACTCATTAAATGTGCCCAATTCCTCTTCATAAGGCAAAATACCTTATGTTCTGATATCACTAACTGACATGATTGTTCGTTTATTTCTTGGCTGTCTCAAGGGGAAATATTAGAATAAATTCACCTCATTTACTTTGATACCTAAGTCACCTTTAATTATGTCTCTTTCTTTATGTAGCCAATTTAAATGGCCTGGCCTTATTTCATTATTAAGCCTTTGATTTCTTCACATACAACATCGTGGAACTCATATAAGTATGAAACTTTTTAGGCAAGGCTGTGATCTGACAACCCATTTTAACTCTTTGCCTCTTATTGCTTTACTATAGGTAACTATGTTTTGAAGAACTACAGATGGCTACCACCAACACTCCTGTGTCTTGCAGGACTTCTTATCTCTTGGGTATGTACTGAAAACATTGTACCAGTTGTTGCAGTTGTTTGTTGCATGTTCTTTTCGGTGTGCATTATATGGCTTACACAGGAGGCTTCACCACCACCACATCAGATGGCAGGTTCAAATTATGCAGTAACAATAAACAACACATACATATTAAACACAAATGTTCAAAGTAGTTCAAAAAGAACTACAAATGACTATGCTGATAGTGACAACAAAGGAAAAACCCAATTTGCTTGCAAAGAATGTGCCAGGACAGATGGCTTCTGTTACATACATAATGACATCAAAACTGCTGGTATGAACCCTTCAAGTAATGAAGAATCCATAGATACTGAAGACTGTAATGAATCAGAAGATTCGAGGTATGATGTTGTTGAAGAAGAATTTGCAGAACAGAGTGTACCATTAGAAGCAGCAACAACTGTAAAAGACGATGGTTTATTGAATGCTTCCCATGCAACAAGAAGAGACCATTCTAACATTAACACAGAAGTACAGGATGAGTACCAATTACCCACCTTAACAACTGTCAGCAATCCTAGTACTACTGGCATTCTTCGTTGCATTTATATACCCGACTGTCAAATTAGTAAAAAGGTGCCTATTATTTACTCTTCCCAACCCACTTCTACAGCATATAGATTCCTCTACCTGTACATAAACATCACCATGTACATGTGTAACCTAGTTATGATGCTGATTGATCAAATGGGTTTTGACAATGATCTGTCAAATTCCTCTTCTTTTAAATCTGACAGCCTTTGTGATGTAGCCAAGGTACAAGCAAAGTCATTCTCTAAGTTTGCAGAAGAGTCTACAAATCTACCCGAACAAGAAAATGTGGCACGTCTCACTAATCGTAAGAAACTAACTGCATTGTCAAAGGCAACCATTCAAGAAGAGCACCCAGAGGTCTCCTTCTCAATCCAAGGTACTAGTACCTCTGAACATGACAAGATTATCAAGGAAACACATAACCTGGAGAGTCCAACAAATTACAACAATACTGCTAAGGATAAGCCTGACACACTATCAAATCATCAAAAGAAAAGGTTTGTTGTTCCTTCCAATATCAGGTCTGTTCAAAAACCTGAAATGGCTGCAATTCCAACCTGGATCTTGTTTCCTAGTCCACATGAACAGTGCCAAGAATTTTTGATGGAAAATCAGTCTCACCAGTATGATTTAATCGGTATCTCCTCAACAGCGAGGCCAAGCCATAACATCAACCGTTACAAGAAATTCAATCACCTTTTCCAGGGGGAGATCTTGCCAAACAACATTACATGGCATTCCAACACCAGTACAAAGGTTGCAGAGAGAAGCACAATTATGGAAGGTACCAGGAACCCAAAGCAGCAAATCACTGGATTTCCCACTGAAGTAGCTTATGAATTGAAAATTCCCATGGAGGGGCAAGTCATTATCGGTCCTACCTACAATGCACATTCTCACTGGCTCTCTTTGAACAGCAGTGGCCAGAGCTCCAAAGTAGAGAGTCTGAGTGAAATTGAGGTTGCAAAAGTTCCTGTCCCAGCATCTAGTAAGGCAAAAGTAGATCCTACCACACCACTGCTTCAAACACAGGATTTTGATTTAATGAGAAATGCAGAGAATGATTGTGAATTTAAAGGCACTCTCACCAAAGTACCAGCCACTTCACCCAGCAATCCTCTACAAGAACAAAACCCAGTTCAAGTACAGAATAAACAACACTGCTTAGTCCATTATGACAATGAGACCACCACCAAGAAAGATGAGGTAGTTGATGCACCTGCAAAGAACACAGAAACAGCAAGTAGTGATGGGCAGTCTTCACCTACCAACCCAAATGAAGGCAATACTGGAGGAAATGAAGGACAAGGACAACAGCCAAATGATTCAGGGAGCAGTTCAAAAGGCAATGACTCAAGTAAGGAAAGAGAACAGTCACAAGGAGAGCAATCTGAGGTAACACAAGAAAAGGGTAATTCACAACAGGAGCTTCAATTAGAAACTACAACCATCCAAATCACTCGAGTGAAGAGCAATTCAAAACTCCAAATGATTTGGAATCTGATGCTCTGTAACACAAACCTTCAAAGTGTCCAGTTCAGGGGAACACATCAGGATCATCATAGAATTTCTGAGAGACAATCCAGATTTTCATCGCCATCTATTCAAACTACATCGTGAAAAACAAAAGTTCTACTTCAGATGACAAGAATTTAAGAGGACAAATTGTAAAGGGAGAAAATTGAACATTGCAAATGGCATGGACTGCCAAACGCAGATGTGTGTATCAAGGACAGATGGACCAAGGCTCCCTTCATTTGCAACTATTAAAACTGCAACCCTGGATAGCTTCAAACATGTGAGCAAAATATCAGACATAACAATAACCAAGGTAAAGAAGTCAAGGTTATTGAAAACTGCTGGACGCAGTGTTGATAATTAGTTTTCCCGTACGAACGTTTCATGAGATCAGGCAAAATAAACAAAGATGAGGTGTGTTGTCAACATGTGATGTGGATTTAAAATGTAGAAGGAAACTCAATAAAGAGCACCCCAGTCTAACAGCAGCAAAAAGAGACCCACACTGAGCAACAGAAATACATAAGAAACGGAAATCTCCATGTTTCATATACCTGCAACACAAGCTGAAGCAGCAGATGCGCTATCCTGTTTAAAATCTCATCAATCAGTTCTTCGCCACTGAGGGACCTCAGAAATTGGAAGGTGAAATAGGCAAGAAGAACGCCCAGTTCTGCAAACTCACAAAGTTTGCACCCTGCTGATGAGAGTGGATGGCACAGAAGCAATGGTAGAATCAGGCTATCTTCAATTTCCTTATCAATCGCACAGGCAATGCAAGATGCGTATGCTATCAATTCTTCTCGCGAAGTAGTTGTACAGGGCTCATGGCTAAATCCTGTTCAAAGTCATCAACAAGTTCTTTCCAACTTGTGGAAACTAAGAAATTTCAGGCTGAAAAAGTTAATGACCATCTGGATGTGGCAAACTGATAATCCTATCGACGGTGACATTCCAACTCGGATCAGGCAGCAAACTACACGACAGACACTACATCTTGCAAAGGAAGATTGAATGAGCGACTCGCACTCGGCACTGGTTCCAACACTTGCTGCGATGACATTCAATAATTTGACAATTTCAAGTGATGAAGGCACAACGATGAAGGTGGTATCGGCAAACCATCCTTCAAACATTTAGTAACCAAGTAGCTATCACACAATATCAAACTCCATCCCAGAAATTACAACAAGGTATCCCCATGGAGGTCATGCATTAAAATTCACCATAAGCCTTCCTCAAGATCTATGTCAAATACTATCCGCATCTCCTCAGCTTGCATGGATTCAATGCCACATCATTGCTGGCACTCTCATAACATCACAGGGGCTTACTACTTACATCAGCATCGCAAGAGAATCTTCATGTGTGTGTGCAACACCCTCAGTCGAGCACCAACAATGGCAGCCAATCATGCCTTACCTGGAAATTACCTTGCATTCCTTCAGAATGGGACATGACCTTCCTTCAAATACAAGCTCGTTCATACCCATTTCACAACTCCACCATGGAACTGCAACACTACTCAACATGCAGCAAAAAGAGACCCACACTGGGCACAACAGAAAGAACAGAAGAAACATGAAATCTCCCAGGAACCCAGTTTCCTTACCTTCAAACCAAGCTGAAGCAGTCAGGTTGCTCCATCCTGTTTACATCCATCAATCACCTTCTTCTTCCTCAACTTGAGGGACCTCAAAATTGGAAGTGAAAGGCAAAAGAAGCAAATCCTCAGTTAGGCAAAACGCACAAAAGTTGCACCCTACTGGATGGGAGTGTAGCACAACAGAGCCAGAAGAATTCAACAGGCAATCTTCAAGTTTCCTTACATCCACAGGCAATGCAAGATGCGTATGCTATCAATCTTCTCCGGAAGAAGTTTTTAGCGCTCATGCTAATCCTGTTCAAGTCCTCAACACGTTCTTCCAACTTGTGGAAACGAAGAAATTTCAGGCTGAAAAAGTTCATGATACATCCTGTGTGCATACTGATAATCCTACGACAGGTGACATTCAAACTCGGATGCAGGCAGCAAACTACACGACAGAAACTACATCTTGCAAAGGAAGATTGAATGAGCTAACTAGCACACATGCACGTTCCCACAACTGCTGCAGTGACATCATATTTTTGACAATTTCAAGTGATGAAGGCACAACGATGAAGGTTGGTATCGGCAAAACCATTCTTCACCTTTTAGTATGCAAAGTACTTCACACAATATCAACTCCATCCCAGAAATTACACCAGGTATCCCCATTGAAGGTCATGCATTAAAATTCACCATAAGCCTTCCTCAAATTATGTCAATACTAGCCACATCTACTCATCTTGCATGGATGCACCACAGTCATTGCTGCGCATCTCATCACACACATGCTTACTACTTAACATCAAGCATCAGCAGAGACTCTTCAGGTTGGGTTTTTTGGCAACACACTCAGTCTAGCACAACATTGCAGACAACAGGCCTTACCTGGAAATTACTTGCATTCTTCAGATTGGGGACATGAACTTCCTCAAATACAAGATAGTTATAACCCATTTCACAACTCCACCCGTGGAATGCAACCTCTAACATGCGCAAAAAGAACCCACTGAGGCAACAGAAATAACAGAAGAAACAGGAAATCTCCAGTTTTCCTTACCATGCAACACAAGCTGAGCAGCAGGTGCTCCATCCTGTTTAAATCCATCAATCCTTTTTCCTCAACTTGAGGGACCTCAGAAATTGGAAGTGAAATGGCAAAAGAAAGAACATCCCAGTTATGCAACCACAAAAAGTTTGCACCTCTGATGGAGTGGGAGCACAACAGAAGCAAAGGAAGGAATCAGGCAATCTTCAATTCTTACATCCACAGCATCAAGATGCGTATGCTATCGAATTCTTCTCCGGATAAGTTTTAGCAGCGCATGTTCCATCCTTTCAAAGTTCAGCAACAAGTTCTTTCCAATTGTGGAACCTAAAAATTTCAGGCTGAAAAAGTAGGATACCTCTGATGTGCCAACTTATAATCCTACGACCGTGACATTCAACTCGATGCAGGCCAGCAAACTAACACGACAGACACTACTCTTGCAAAGGAAGATCGAATGAAGCGAACTCCGCACACAAGCATTGGTTCCAACAACTGCTCATACGACACATATTTTGACAATTTCCAGTGATGAAGGCACAACGATGAAGGTTTGGTACAGCAACTATTCCTTCAACAGTTGTAAGGAGGATCCTCCTTTATTAGACGGAGTAACTGGTCGCGAACAATGGGGCAATAAAACCCCCCTATCAGCGACGTCGTCTCGCACGCTCTTCAGCAAAACGCTGACCTTTCTCAGCTAGACGCTGACCCCTGTACAGCGCTATGCGTGATACCCGTCCCTGAAATCAGCGAGCCATAGATTGGACGTCTCTCAGTCAAGTAGCAAGCCACTTGACTGAAGTGGCGTTATTCTTCTCTCAAGTGTTTTGTTTGGCCTAATTAAATTGATGTGCTCCACTTTACAGAAATGCTGGTACATTCGGTGTGTGTGTGTTGCTTACTTTACAGTTACAGTTGGAATGTTTGTTGTAGTAAAGTGTATTTCCGTTTATATATATATTCAGTTCCTGGAACATGCTTAATAAAGTAAACTGGCTGTTTATGTACGCCACATAGGCCTATACGCAATTGTGATCGGCTG
>JAMKCH010014895.1:0-41699 GCA_023653785.1 Ophioderma brevispina | reverse complement strand
CCTAAACAGTGTAAATGCCTTGATAAAAGGAATTCAAACGGTTACACATTGAAATGGTTGCAAGTTTGGGTGGTGCGTCATAATGCACCCGTACGATAAATATGAAATGCGACTTAGAGTTGGAGAGGGATGAGGTTTTTTTCAACATTTTATGACATTCACCTATTCCTTTTACCAATATAATTTAGGTATACTATTTCTGACAATTGGTCCCACTTTCTAAGCTTTTCAAAGAGATTCGTCTTTTTCGGTATTGTTGATGGCTTTTATTAAATTTGCGGCTTGATTCACTTCATCAATCAAACAAATTTATTTTGTTCACTCATATCAAACAGTGCAATACAAATGTGACCAAAAAGTAGCAGTACAGTATAAACGAACAATGGAAATCAAGATCATATATGGTGCTTGTAATTGTAGTCGCTTGCAACGATGTATATTTGTCAGTTGTTTTGTTTTAACAAAAGGGACACCAGCCAATTAAGCCCTATTAGTATAAAGTCAATTTTCCATTTCCATTAAGAATTATATAGTTATTACCTGCAAAGAAAACTGGAAACTGGAAAAGAGCCTTTTAAACTATAATGATCGGAAAATTAGGAACGATGCAATCTTTGGAGTGGTTTACGGCATTCTTTCAGAGATTATACGATAGTTACACAGATAGTGATGTCGGGTAGGATATGTGAAAAAATTTAAGCAAATTAAAGGCTCTACCCGTTATTGATAATCCGAAATTTAAAAAAAATCATCAAAAATAAGAGTTGTATGCATTTTGCTAAAGAGTTTTTTGCAATTTCTTAAAGGGGTGTCCAACTGCAAAATTTCTTTTAAAAAAATTAACTTTTTAAGTAGTTTGGTAGGTGTTTTTAAGTACACTGTTAAAAAATAACCTGTAAAAAACAGGGATTTGACGGGCAGCTGGGGACTCACAACGGGGCAGACACGTAAATAACTGGAGCCATTTAAAAATACGAAACCTATTTGCAGAGGCGGAGTGAAATACGGTCGTCCGAAAAATCTCATCTTCAACGTTATTGTTGGTTTTGACTTGTTTAAACAATATGAAGACCTTTAAAAACGTATATTACAATCTTCTGACCAAATTTTCACGTTGTAGTATATAATAGCATCATAAAACGTTGTATTTACGTTACCCCAATGGTTGTAAAAAGTTATATTTCAGGCAAACAATTTTGAGAAAAAAGGCAATAAACAAAGGGAGGGAAACGGAAAATTAAAGGATTTAAACCAGTTATACACTTTGTTTATAGGGTAGTGTACACATTCTAAGGTCAACACTTATTAATCATCATATGAATAAAAAACCCTTTGGTACCATACATAGATTAGAACTAGGGCCTTAGATTACAAGTCCTAAACCATTATCCGCTACACTACATGACTTCATGATAAACAGATGCTAAAATTAAATAATATTAGTAAAAACACAAAGAAATTAAAAAAAAACTAAAATAATATAAAAAAAAGGAGGAAAGAGTTTTTAAAATATTGGTAAAAATGATAGGGAAAATAAGATGTTGCTTTTTTTTAAATGTCGTACTTACGACGTTATTTAACACCATATATAAAGGTAAAACGGATTTTCATTTCATATTTTCTACGCATAAGGAAACAAGGAAGTTACAAAGGAAAAATAATACGCTTCCAGGCGACGAAAATAAAAAAAAACCCTGTTTTCGGGCGCGACCGACCCTGATTTTCAGTTTTTTTGCAGAGATTTTTTTTTTAAGTTTTCCAAAAAAAAACATGTAAAATCAGCCTGTTTAGCTCAAAATATCAATTTTGGCAAACAATTTTAGAAATTTGTTTGTAAAAATTGTTTTTTAATTTTTCTTTGATTTTCGATTTTGGGGCTATTTAGCCCAATTTTGCAAGGGTTTATTTAAGATATTTTAAAAGAGTTAATTTAATGGAACTTTAAACACATAATTTTGGGCTAAGTTGAAGTATATACATACTTATATTATCCTTCCATAATTTTAAAGTTATTAAATGGTCACTGGGTAAGTGATGTTTATGTGATTTTATTGTTTTTCACCCTGCGATATTTAAGAAAATTATTTTAAAAATTAATTACAGGACAGTGGATGCACCTATTTCGATGATTCTTTCATTATATTATGATAATTCAGTAATACATGAAATTTAAAAAAATAATTATAATATTTCACATCAAAAGCGGCCCTCACGTTTGTCTAAATGTTTCGAGCCTATAACTCGTTTCGTTAAATACGCCAACATCCAAACCGAGGACGAACGTAACTAGAAAAACGCTACATGCTATGAACATGAAATTTGGCACACATATTAAGCACATATAGGCCGAGTGAACCATGAAGCCAAAATTTTTCAAAATTGTGTTCCACATTTCAAATTACGCCATGAAATTATGCGCTTGGTCGATGTGCCGGTTGCCATGGCACGGTATTAAAAAATCGCGGCTTCATGGTTCACTCCTTATTTACCTCCTGCATATCTCACCCAAGTTTCGTCCCAGTAGCTTTTAGTTATTTAGTTACCTTCGTTCTAGTGTTTAGGCCATCAGAGGCCTTACGGGTTACCATGGCAACCAGAGCAAAAATTTTCATGGATTTTAAACCTTTGTGACATGGGGGCCTACATAGATATTAACATGTAATACCACTTATTTTAGGAAAATTACGAAAAATCATTCAAAGTTCCACTGCTTCAGACCCAGACGCCCCCCCCCCCCTTAAGTGGCGGTGTAGGCCTCTCTGTGTAATAACAAATACCATGGAAGATGTACATATATGTAGTTAATGATGTATTACATGATCACATCTTCTTCCAGGCTGTAGAAAAGTAACCTTTACATTATCTATAAATATATATCCTAGCTAGAGAGACCATAAAATGACGTTTATATCATTATTAGCATCAAGTAAATAATTCCAGAAGATTCCCTAGTCTTTATCTGTTAGATCAATCTTTACTTGGCTTGTAAATATCTTCCCTACTTTGGTTATATACTTGGCACATTTAAACAGAAAATGATCAATAGTTTCCCGTCCTTACAACTACAGAAAGGCCAGCATTATTTCCTTGACCAAGATTCTTTTCTACCTTCCAATTTCGGGGGGCTTGCGTGACTCATTATGTCCAACTTAGTCACATGGCACAAAACACGAGACATTTGTCGCACGATGGTATTTTGCACTGTGTGTCGGGAACGCATAACATGTAATGTTAATGGTTGCCGGTTTAAAAGAGTTATCTACTATTGAAAAGAACTGCCATCGGCAGTTGACTTTCCCATATTGACATAAAGTTGAAAGAGAAACAAGAGTCGCCTGCTATTGTGTTAACAATGGTACTCCGGGTAAGAAAACCCCCTGTACAATGACACTATTGACATATTATGTAATTGGATATAAGGCTGACTTACACACCAATACACAGTCCTACAAACTTATACTTATAATCTGGTATGCCACTATGGCAGGCATGCTAATCTACCACGGGCTGAGTTCACTAGCCTTGGATGTGCACATGTTAACGACAGCTTACTATGCAATGTTCCTTGGGTATCATAAATCATACTAAAACAGGAGTGTATTTGCTCAATATACTGGTGATTGAAGTTATTGAATGCGCCATGGGAATTGAGATTTTATTAGCTCATAGTCCCTAAAATTTTCCTTTTTGGACTTTTGAGGCATTCAACACAAAAAGAGGACTTTATTGTCAAGATTCTCTAAATTGACCTTGTTCCAAAACAATTAGCAAAAAGTGGACCTTTTTGACCATTTTGTGGATAATCATCACATTTTTGTGGTTGTGGTCAAAAACCACAAAACCTCCATTGAATTTGTGTCCACACTTTTAGCTCATCAGTGGCGGCACCAGCGAGGGGAGGGGCAGGGGGAATTTGCGCCCCCTAATTTTTTTCTTGACCCCGGCCAGAAGAAAAATCTCCAAATTTGGGAAAATATCAGCGATTTTGGCCAACATTTGGAAGTTTTTCGGGCCAAAATTTGGAAGTTAACTTCCACTCCCCCGGTTTTCCCCAGGAAAATGAAAGTTATGGTGCCGCCACTAATGCTCATGGGGGCTCCCCTTGCCGACCGACATCCGAATACATTTTATTTTGGTGGAGGTTATTATTTTGACAAGTTGTACACTTTTAGACTAGGGGCAAGAAAATTGATTGACATGTGGGGCCTGGGTTTGGAGCGCCAGCCTTACACCCATATCCATTTCATAATTATGTGATACCCCGGGCATCGAATACGGTCGCGTAATTATTCCCTAGTAATGCTGTCACAACACAAAAACCCTCTCACAGTACACTGTTTACAATCGCGTAACAATGATTCAACTTGGCAACGTGGGTAGTTGAAAACGGCAGCGCCAATTTGCTTACACCACGTGCTTACACATTAAAATGATACAAGCAAAATTTAAATGCCATTAAAACCTAGGGGTGTCCACCTGAAAACAAAACTGTCATCTCTAAAGAACATATTTCTACATCAAATCGGTGACATAATCTTTCGGGGACACCCTCTAAAGGTTTGTAAAAATATGGTTAAAGTTGCAGCAAATTTCACATTTTGCATGCGATGATCAAATAGTGAGGGGATTCTGGGTAGTCTGCACGTTCAAAATTAATATCAACGACAGCATTTTTGATTAGTCTCAGCTAGGGGTCACGCAGGCGGCGGTACTTCCAAGTTAAGCGAGTCAAAACGGGCCTTGATTTCGCGCTGGCAACCGCTAGTACATTAGGCATAGATATAAATGCATGCATTGCTCGTTTATCATTGATAGTCAATTGGTACCACATGAAAGTAACGGTCCAAGCGATCAATTAGCGCCACGAGCGTGATGGTGGACCGTACTTAGGAGCATTGCATACAGCAGCCGACTGTATTGACCGGCCCGAGCACGTGTCTTTGTTATTGTGTTTGATGATATCAACAACGCTTAACTCTTTACAGCACGCACGCAAGGACTGTCATCAAGATTTCAGAGCAATTTCAGTGTGATTATACTCCGGATATGTAAATGTACACTACAGATATGTCAAGTCGTTCATTGTTATTGAAATGCGCAGTAAAGTAAAGAGTCAATACTCATTATAGTTAAGGCCAAACGCTGAAAATTTACTGAAAATACGACGAACAAAGGAGCATAACGCTGAAATTGAATTTCATTCGATTTTCAGCGTAACACGATATTTTCAGAGTGATTTTCAGCGTTTCTATCTACTAGTGTATTAAAAACAAATAGACCTAAGGTCTAGATCATGGAGTGAGTTAGTTTACATTGTGAGTCCATCAATAGAATTAGGAACAGGTCAATTTAGTATAGTAGAGATAAAAAATAAAACTGTTTTCAAAGTCTGTTCCCTAAAAATCATGTTTGGTTTTTTAAACATTATATTAGCTTAGATTTTGCCCTATTCACTTATCTAGAATTGAGACATTATCCAATGACAATTGTAAAACATTTTTCATAAAACATAATTGCCGTTCACAAAGCCTATAGCCACTAATTTCCTTTTCGACTTCATGCGGGCTGAAAATGCCAGCAAAGAAGAAACGCAATCATTTAGCATGACACCATACGGTTAAGGCCACCGTCGAGTCTGCTACCGGTGTGTGTGTGTAACAGTTAAGGATCCTGTATAATTTCGTATTGATCCTATCATTTTCAAGTTATCTACCCAAGCAATACTCCATTTTATTTTTTTAAAAAAACGTTTACTCGAGGGTAAGGTCAAAAATTAATATATTCCTCTACATGATCGATAGGTCATATTTCAGAAAATATTCCCATATATAATTTAGCTTAAGGCAAACTTTACAGCCCATATTAGATATGGGTAGATACTTGAGTGGAAGTTAGTAATCGCACGACCACAAGTAGTATCATGGTAATGGCCATCTCTTTTTCTATTCTTTGGTGATCATACCATTCGACGAGCAACATCCGTACTGTGGAGCAAATGGATCAGAATATACAAGTAATATCAATATCAGCAAATTGGCTTTTTTTTGGCCGACTTCTCCGCAGGAGAAGTTGTCCGGTACAATGTTTTTCCATCTTCGTCTTCTTTCCTCTTTACTGTTTTTAGTTTGGATTGGAAATAAATCAGGCCAAAAGATTACCCAAACTACGGTGGGCCACATCTAAAATCTTGGTTGGCTGGTGTGATCGCAGAGTTGATTTGAGAGCATTGGGTGGGGGGGGCGAGTGGATCCACACGACGACGTAAACGTATGTGAAATTTTGTAAGCTTATCAGTATCACATATATCATATCAGACACATCATATCACATCATATCGTCACATCATATCATATCATGTTATCATATCAATCATGTCAATTTATTCAGCAGACGAAACTTTTTTGAAACAGGAACAACTGAGAATATACTTCGATTAAAATGATAAATGGACTTTTGAAGGGATCCTTAAATGTCTCTTGTTATAGGAAATAATTCCGGTAGATTGGTATACTCATTCGAAATATTTCGACTCCTATCAGAAGTGATTCGATGTATGTTTGAAGTTTTCTATACGTCCAATCACCCATGAAGTTGTTATTTTCTAATGATATGGTATAACTTGTATGCCCCTTCGTCCGGGGAATTATGAAATCTTGAACCATGATAATTGGTAATATTGTAGTTTATGTTGGATGACTTCGCAAGCACACTTGACTGCACTTTCAAAATGCATGGACATACACATTTTTCATCACTGGTTTCTTCTTCTGTTTTTGATAATTTCTTGTTTCATTTGAAAACATATTATATGGATTTATCCTTCGACTTTAAGCTTGATATGGTATGAAATGGTGTAATATGATAGTCTTAGCTGTAGATGATCAACATTTCCTGAAATAAGGATTTGTACATTATCGGGTACCCCCGATCCTAATTCCTAAATATCCTTTTTTATATGTCAAAGGTCATTTTGCAATGTTTTTAGCAATATGGTCGTCTTTTTTGGACTTAATCATCAAAGTTAGTGAATATTAATTATAAACCTGTATGTGTGAGAGCAAATCATCAAGGTTTTGATAAATGTATTTTTTTTTAAATGTATTTTTAAATTATCTTAATTGTTAAGTTTAGTTTTCACATTTAATGTGTCCCTAAAAAATTAGGGATTGCTGATTTTTGCCCTGACTGTAAAGCTTTCATTTAACAATATTCCATCTGAAAGGATTAAGCTGAGAAATGTTTCTTTGTTACAAAAATTTTGACATTTCTAGTTTCGTATAGGACTTCAAGTACAAAATTCAGCCTTTTTTATATTGAATATATCAAATCAAAATCACATTGGTCTCTCTTTTAGACTTTTTTTATGAAGCCTACACAAGGTTAAGAAACCTATTGAGGTCTAATCTAATGAAATTTGCTATTATCAAAATATTTGGGTCCTCAAATCTCTGTTGCACTTTTAGGTAGCACCAGACTTGAACCAAATATGAACGTTCTGAGGACATATAGGACTGTTTCTGCGAACAAAAAATATTCGTGCTTTATTTTAACGCAAATTGGCCTCGAAATGATTTATTGTAATGTACAAACCTGAAATCAATCATGACGAGTTTATGAATTTCAAGTTGCTAGTTTTATTTTCAATGCATAACATGATGTGTTTCTCTTTTTGCACGTCATACGTATACTACTGCATTTGTTTTGAATTGCCGTTGTAATGGTTGTACATATTGACGACATCACACTAGTAGAAAAGTTGGAAGGTGATCACAAAGTCGTCTTCAAGAGCACCTTTCCCAATTTGAATCTTGGCCTGATACCAACATATGTCATTGAATGCATCAAAGTCTACCATGAATGTAACCTTTTCAACTGCATTTGTTTTGAATTGCCCGTGTAAATGGTTGTACATATTGAACGACATCACACAGTAGAAAAGTGCAAGGGAATCAACAAGTCGTCTCAAGAGCCACCTTTTCCAATTTGAATCTTGGTCTGATACCAACAATATGTCATTGACGCATCAAAGTGAATGACCATGAATGTTACCTTTTCACAACACCTGTCACACTGGACCCTCTTGTTTTGTGTAACCAAATGTATCTGAGGTGATGTGGTCAAGTATTGGGAGTTCAGATCAGCAAGAGACTTGAAATGGGATATCTATCTTAACAGTGTTGTCCAAGCGTGTTGCGGCAGAATTGTTTATGTTTTATCTACACTGAAACGTTTCCATCTTCCTCGGAAAGATCTGAATACCATATACATTGGCTCATCGTCCATTCCTTGCGTATGTAAGTTCCGTGTGCCAGCAGCATTACTGTTAAACAAACAAATACCTTAGAAAGAGTTCAAAAACGTGCTCTAAGATCCATCCTCAGTCCAAGAATACACGCAGTTTAGATAAGGCCAACTTGAAGCCTGCTCTCTTATCTCCCTACAGAATAGAAGGGAGAAGATATGTCATGATTTTGCCAACAGTTAATGGAAGATCCTGTTTTCTGTCACTGGCTTCCTGAGATTAGGTCGTCAGATCAAGTCAGGAAGGAAACTTGAGAGTTACACGTAATTTGGTAACACAACGGTGGAGAACCAATAGATTCATATCTGCAATACCATACCTTCACAAGACTATTGAACTCATACTCATGCAGTGCAATTGAACTTTAAATTTACTTGAGCATTTTTTCAGTCAATTTTTTTTAATGTTTTTGGTGTTGTATTTAAGTAGTTTTTGATTGGGTCCAATCTTTTGGTAATATGTTAAATGGTTTTTCGTATGTAGGGGTATGTGGGGTATTAAATGTGTGGTGATGAGTGTGTGTGTAAAGTTGTGTGAACAGAGGTTTTTGTGATGAGTTCGTGAGAGTGATTTAGGTTTTGTGTTTTGTGTGCGGTATCATATTTAAGGGTGTTGTTTTTTTTTTTATCTTGATGCTTGTTTTCGTGTACTATTTAAGATCTTATTTTTTGTACCGTGTACTGCATTTCAGTTTTATACTGCTATTGTACATGTTTTTAAAACCACAATAAATAAATTAAATAGTAAGAAACCTTTACTACAGATTGCAATGGAGCTTAATGAATTCTGTCAACCGCACATATTTATTTCATTTTTTTTTCTTTTATGATTAGTACAAATTCGTTCAACTCTCAGTAAAATTTTTGATTTATTGTCAAGTGTAAATACTGGAAATCAATCCGATACAGATTTCTTTTCGCTTCGCTTGACATTCTTTCGCATTGCTCATCGGGAAGGAAAAGTAACAGCGCACAGCGGTTTGAACGTTTTCCATAATGACAAAAGAACAGGAAAAAAACAAACAATAATGTCAAACGCTTTTTGAGCCCGATTTTGATTGTCTATTCCCTTACCTACATCCTATGACAAGGATCAATCGCCGGATAAGACATGGAAGGGAGGGGCCCTCTATAATCATTATAGTTATATTTCATCATAATTTTTGACTTTGGTGGTTTTAAACAAGTACTTTATCATGTATTCAAGGTGTTTTTCTCACCAAAATACACTTGTATCAAGAAAAAAATAGAAAAGTCTGAGAAACTTCAGGTATACTCTCTGGAAAAAGCAAAGCTAGATCATGCCGTCCGTTACAATGACAAGTTATGACTTAAATGAAGAAACAGGGAGATGTTGCATATCTGCCCGTTGTTACAGATCTTGTAAATGATGCCTAGACATTTTGTCCTTCATACACTACAAAGAGGCTACATAAGGCAAGCAACAAAACCCAAATACCTATTGTAGTGCAATGAGTGCCAGATTTTGGATTACATAATTCGTCTTCATGCACACCACGCAAACTCCTTTATTGCAACACATGACCCGCAATCTTATGGCCCATGACAGCGCTTTTATATCATAAGCAAAGTAGTAGAGTAACTCACAATCACACTATTAAAATCCAATTCCCATGGCACAGTTAATAGCTTTCATTCAAACAGTATTATTGAGCACATACACCCACTGCATTTTAGTATATTTATGATACCAGAAGCTGCATGGTAAGCGGTATTCACATTGTCCATCCAAGGCTATGACTGAGCCCTTGGTAGATTAGCATGCCCTACCTCGTAGTGTGGTATGGCATTATATATATAATAGGGTGTTGTTGTTTTTTGGCAATTCCATTTAGTGTTCGGCCCCCCCCAAAAAACAAAAATGCAAAAATGGGGTTAAAAAAAAAAAAAAAAAAAACATCACATATATGTTGCTAATTGGGGAAGATAACACACAGCCTTGCAAAGCGGCATTTTGGTTATTGGGGGGGAAAGGGTTAAATTTTGAAATTTTACTTTTTTATTTGTTTTTTGATTATTAATTTTAAATAAAAGACCCTTGTTGAGCACGTATGTGCATTGAACTTTTTGAAAACTAAGAAAAGTTTAAACTTGAGCATTGTCGCTTTATAGTGGGGAATGTTCTAAATTCATCCGTTCTCATGAAACTATAGCGGGCGTTTCCTTCATCCTTATCCGGCGATGCCTTTACGAAATTTGATTGACGCCAAATATGATTTCTTAAAAATATAGTTTATAGTTCAGTCATGCAGCTACTCCGAAGAACAGGTTTATTCAAGTAAACAGGCCCAACGGCCCATTACATAATACAAAACCACATGAAATGGTACTGCTGTTGCAAGGGTGCTAACAGGCCGGCAAAATATCTTAATCTTAAGTCACGAAGCAATCACACACGAAGAGGACGTTGCAATTTCACTTAACTTCACCACCAGTACAAAGTACAAAAATCTATCATCAAAGGCAGTATCGTCTCTCCGGCGTCCTTCCACCAGAGAAGAAATGGAGTTGTTTATAAATCATGTGTATATAATTATCTGAGTTGCTCGTATCAAATTTCGTATGGGACACATTGAATGGACGGCCATTTACGCTCCGAAAACGCTATAGTGAAAAGCTCGAGCCAAACCCCATCCACTGGCCGTGGGGGCGCAATGGATTAGCGATCCGAGATTCTAACGGAGGTTGGGTTCGAGTCCATCCACACAAGTTCATTTTGCGATTAATTATGCAACGTCGCGCTGTCATCAATTTATTCTATATATGTATATGTTTTATGGCAGTAATTCAACCTCTCTGTGTATTATGATATCGTCGGGGACGACATTCATAGTGTAGAATCTGATTTTTGGTCCAAATTGAGTTAATCGTGCTTCTGGTTGCATTTTATTTAACTCTTTAATTTACCCAAAAATAAAAGTGAAATCACATCTCCTAACCAAAATAGCCGCAGTCGAATAACACGCATTTGTGATATAAAACGGTTTCACAAACAACGCATACGTATTCGATAGCTTGCGTGTCGAAATATTCCAAAGCCACACGAAAAGTTGTAAACGAATACGTAGTCGCTGGGACAAAGATTGCTAATTCAGGGATCAAAATATGAATAGGTCTAGCAGATTAACCCCGTCTACCGAGGGGGGGGGTGTGGTTACCACCACCCCCCCTTCAGGTTTTTTCCCCGGCTTGCAAAACCCCCTTTTTGGGGCCAAATGTTTAATATGTAAGTGTCAATTGACATTTTCCGCTACTTGTATCCCAAAAAACAAACATCTCGGTGTTGTATAGGTAAGATACAGGGTATCCCAAAGTGAGGGATAGGGGGGGGGCAACCACCCCCCCTTCGGCAAAAAGGAGAAGTCAACACACACCAAATGACAAACACACAAAGGAAAATCACAGGACAACTTGAATTTGGTACCAATAGATAGCTATGGTCTCTCTTCCATGTACCCAAAATGAGTACACAACCTGCCTATCATTACAGTTACATTGATGTCATAAAGTTCGCAGGTCGGCAAAATTGCCATTTCATCGACACACACACAGTGAAAAATTCAATTTTCGCAAAAATGTTGAGGAAAATCAATTTTTACAATGCGTGTTTTTCTCTACCTGATGGGAAATGATTTATTTTATATAATAGAGAGCATTTAGAGTATAATAAGGTGTTTGGCGCTAAAATTGAGAAATCAATTTGCCACCCTTATTCGTATTTGTCTACTTCCTCTACATATGACGTTCATTGTGGCGTCATAATGGTACTTATTTTGTACCATGAAAAAGAAGAAAAAATCTCTAAGCTATCCTTTGGTACCTAATTTACAGGAATCGGGTGTTCAGTAACTGAAAATCGCGGGGGGGGGTGGTAACCACCCCTCGGCAATTTTGTTACCAAAAAATGGATCAGGTAGACGAGGGTTAAGGCAATCGGTGAAATTTACCTTCTATACTTCATGAGGGATTGGTCATGTTATTAAGCATTTACATTTTTGTGTGTTTTAATTATGTTACTTATACTTATTGAAACACGGTCTGTTGCGTCGTGAAAAAGAATTATCCAAGTTTGGTAGTTTTAAACATTTGTACCAATTACACCAAATTTATATTTTTTGGGGGGAGGGCATATTGACATTAACCCTCGTATTAACAAAGGGGGGGAGTTACCACCAAGGTAAACGTCCCTCGGTGCGCAAAAACCGTTTAAAAAACAAATTTCGTAAGTCTTCCATATAATATTTCCACATCCCTCTGCAAGTTTTGGCGAAACAAATGTGAAGGTAGCACCTCACCGGGGTTAGCGTCGACGTCGATTGGTGGTAGTGGTTCTACTACCTCTACATTACCCTATTATTGAAAAGGCAGCATTCTGATTGTCAGTTTACTGCCCATTATCTGCAATAATGAAGCCGCATGCATTTTTTATCATTTATTTTCATATCAGCATCAAAATACACACAATAAGGCATATTAACTTAAAACCATACAAACAAACAAAATCAAATCAAGTTTTTAGTTAATAGAATAGAAATTTGTAGTATCATCTAATGGATTCCATAATGTATCTCGGGCGGGAAAAAAATAAAAAATAATGGGTGCCATTATTTACTTTTTCCCCTCGGAGGAATATTCGCACCTATAATGATACTGAAGTACCTTTAGTATTAGTTAATTTTTTAAATATTGTGCACAGTATGGCCTCTTAAAATTATATATTGATTAAAATAGTCATTTGCCAATGCATTAGGGCCAAAACCCGCATGAAAATCCAACATTCCCTACCTGTTTATTGCAAAAAAAATTTCATTTTTTCACATTTTTTTAATATCTGATGTGTGTCTGTGGAAAAATGACCACGTTTGCCCAACTGTGAACTTTACGTCATTGTGACGGCCATACTAGGTTATGGTGGAAGCAGTAGAAAACGGTGGCCAATGCTATCAACGGGGATATACCAACATCGAAAATCATCTATTGCTTTATAATAATGAATTCTCGGGGTGTTAACACCCCACCCCTAGAAACCGTGTTACAAAAATAGAATTGTAAACAACATATTGCGAAAGTTTGATTTTCTTTGATGTTAACTTGAAAATTCTGCAAACTAAATGTTACTCAAGTAAATAAACTCCTTTAAAAAAAAATCGCCTTTCAGGAACAAATAGAATTTTCTTGGGAAGGTGTTTGTATTTAAGCTTTTTTTAGTGCCTGCTTAAATTGTTTAGATTATGTTAGATTTATGCAGTATATTAACCCATTTAATTGTTAATTCGTTCCAAGTAAGCGGTACATTACTTTAAAAAGAGAGAACTATATATATGTAATGAGAAAGTTTAAGAAAACGAGGAAAATGACCAATTTATCCTCCAAAATCTTGAGTTATGAAACAATCCAGTTACATTTACTATTTCGAGCTCAATTTAGAACAGTGTAGCAAATATTGGTGTTACAATGCATACTATTTATAATTTTATAATAAACATGCACTTTACAATGTTTGTGTTCCTTCTAACGTATTTACTCTTGAAATTTAGGGTTTTTTTTAAAATTGCAAAAATTGAGTTAAAACATATTGGCGACTAAAATATTAAGATATAATTTAAGGGGGAGGGGGCCAAATTTGTAAGAGGTTGTAATTTTCGAAGTCGTTGGGCATTCGTGGTCAGTCTACGTGTATTACAACGACGATAATGCAACAGTGAAGTTTCCCACTTAACGCTTATGAAGTCGTGTGTTTACAAATTTGCATGTTTGTACATAAACACAATGCAATAGACATCGTCATCGTCGTCGTATTCATCATCATAAGCATCGTCATCGTCGTCGTTGTCGTCTTCATCATCATCATCATCATCATCATCGATCGAGCATCATTGTCCTCGTCAAGCTCGAGTTTCCTTATTTCATCGTTTATTGGCCACCATCATCACCGCATCGTTTTCTTATCATCGTGGCAATCATCGGCTTCATAAACCCGTCGCTATAGTTTAATCTCACCATACAAAAATTAGAAATCAACGGGTTCATGCAGTCGAAACGTATTTGACTCCTTAGAGCACAGCGAATCAACATGGGGTTTGACAAACAATCGAACCCCATTCAGTGCCATTTTGAATAAGAAACATTTTTCTTGGTATTTTATTACTGTCGTCAGTTAGTAACTATTCATGTCTTTAACAACACACTTAAAAATAACCATTTCCTTTATTAAATTTAATTACCAGCATTCATAATTACACTCAAACTTTCCAAAACGCCGTTTTCTCAGATAGCATTTATGCTGATTCTACACATGCAGAACCCACGACGATATATATAATATATATACAAGGTGAGTCAAAAAAAACTGGACCCAGATTTGACCGACATTTTGAATTTTTAAATAATATAATCTAAAATTTTTTTTACAAATTAGAATTTTAGTTAATTATCTTTAATTGCTGCAAAGATCATTCCATCGGTAAGTATAGGCCGAGCTTACAGCCTTTAGAATCAAGAATCGACAGTGATATTAAATAGCTGATTTTCTTCTTGACACGATTCCTTCGCTGAACGCCATTATTTCAAGTGAATCGTGGACAGAGCATGAAAAAACGACTACTTGATTCAACGACTGTAGCTCGGTCTTACCTAACGATGTGAATGATCTTTGCCAGCAATTAAAGATAATGTGAACCCAGATCTCAGATAATACCAAATTGTTAGATATATATAACTTAAAAATTCAAAAATGGGACACAATCAGGGTCAATTTTTTTTTACTCACCTGTATATATATATTATATATATAATATGGTGTTCAGAAAGAATTACACACTAACTATAGGCCACCATAACTTCAAAAGTAAAAGAATCTAAACCACAATACTTTCTTAAACATTTTGATGTCAACATCAATCGATTCGGTTCAGTAATTTTCAAGAAATTAAGTTGATTATGTAACATATGTCAATGGACACTCCCTTCCAAGTGTGCTCAACAATAATTGCAGATTTTGATGAAAAACTACCACTGATTACTTGTGTTATCGTCAAGAGTCTTCTTTCATTCCCCAAATCACGGCCTTGTTTAAATATTTTGTGAGTCAATGCCATTTTTATTGTTATTAGTATAAAACAATTACCGTGACAATTTTATAACAAAAATCCAAAAAGAAAAACAAAACATGGTAAAATAAACAAGAGTGATATCTTTATTTAGAAAAAACACAAGAAAATCTGTAGAAAATGTGAAATATGCTAGTTGACTTAGGGGTGGCAATGCATAGAAGAATTGAGAATTTAATTCATTACTTTAACAGGGGCATAAACGGAACAATACAGTATTCACAAAGTTTTCATTCAAATTAGACATCTTATTCCAATAAGATGTGGTTCTATATTAAAATAATAAAAGGCAGATTTAGTGTAAATCAAAATTACCGCGTTTTAATCTAACTCGTGTTATATGAAGTTATGGCACGAGACAAGCGCTGTTGGTCAACATTTGTCGCCATACAAAGGGTGTTTGTGGTTTTCAGTATGCCGAAACTGGTCACAGCATTACTCTGGTCAGGCGGGAATTTATATTAAGATTCCACAGAAATCCTCCTTGCAAGAAGACAATCTTGAACAATGTTAAGAAGTACCGTGAAAACGAGTACAAGTCAAAATTTGAACAAGAGTCGCGGAAGGCGGAGAACCGCCCGAACTATACAGAACATGCAGTCATCAGACGTCTAAATCCAAGACAAAGATGCAGACGTAACAATCTGCCACAAATACTTTTGTTGGCATGCTGGATATACGAATCTTGAATGCATTTTAACAAAACGGAAAATCTACACATCTGAATCAATTCTTAGCAAACAGAAAAAGGTGAACATTTAGTGGTTGAAACCGTTCTTAGATTTTTATAATGCACAACCTTGTTGAATATCAAACTTTTGTAATGTACAGGGTGTCTCAGAAAGAATTACACCCTAAATATTGGTGACCATAACTTCAAAAGTGAGTATCGTATTTGAGAAATTTAAAAAGAATTTTAAATCACAATTCTTTTTCAATATTTTAATGTAAACAGCACTCGATTCGGTTCAGTAGTTTTGAAGAAATAAGCGATTATGTAACACATGTCAATGGGCACTTCCTTCCAAGTTTTGTAATAAAGTGATTCAGACAGAACAGGCGAGAAATAATCATAATTCTTTCAAATTTCAGGTCTAAGTGGGAAATCCTGTTAAAGCTTAATCTGTGGATGTGTGGCACATTGTTACGTCTGCAACTTTGTCTTGGATTTAGACGAAGACTCCGTCTGATGGCTGCAATGTTCTGTAAAGTACGGACGGTTCTCCGCCTTCCACAGCGACTTTTGTTCAAATTTCACGGTACTTCTTAACATGTCTTCTTGCAAGGAGGATTTCTGTTGAATTTTAATCTAAATTCCTGCCTGACTAGAGTAATGTTATGACCAGTTTCGGTATATCTGAAAACCACAAATGTTCTTTGTATGGGCGACAAATGTTGACCAACCAGCTTGTCTCGTGCCAGTACTTCATATAACACGAGTATAGATTAAAACGCGGGAATTTTGAATTTGCACTCAAATCATGATGCCTTTATTATTTAAATGTAGAATCCAACATCTTATTGGAATAAGATGTCTAATTTGAATAAAAACTGCTGTGAATAATCTTATTGTTCAGTTTATCCACCTGTTAAAGTATTGATTAAACTTCTCAATTCATTCTCTGCAGTGCCACTCCCTAGTTCAACTAACATATTTTATTGGTGTTGTTTTCTAATAAAGATCATCATTCTTGTTATTTACCAGGTTTTGATTTTCTTGTTGGATTTTTCTTATAATTGTCACGGTAATTGTTTATTACTATAATAAAACGAACAACATGGAATTGAACTCACAAAATATTAAACAAGGCCGGTTCTGGGCAATAAAAAGAAGACAGCTTGAACAGATAACACGAGTAATCAGCGGTAGTTAACATCAAATCTGCATTATTGTGAGCAACTTGGAAGGAAGTGTCCATTGACATGTGTTACATAATCGCTTATTTCTTCAAACTACTGAACCGAATCGAGTGATGTTTACACTAAAATGTTAAAAAGTAATTGTGGTTTAAGATTCTTTTTAAATTTCTCAAATGTGATACTTGTGGTCACCTATAGTTAGGGTGTAATTCTTTCTGAGACACCCTGTAGAGTGTGTAATTGCGTTTATATATGATTTTAGCAGAAAAGGGCCAACAGCTTTATATGAATACGTTCATAATATAATAAGAAATTTACAACAAGATAGTACGTCAATTTACATTTAAGCGGAAATTTGAGCGGAAATTTATGAACGATTTTGAAGTATATTGGACAAGTTATTAATAAATATTTTAAAAGGTTGAGGGACGCATCCAAATAACAGCATTTCGTTCTAATACAAAGCCAGTGGAAATGCCTAACATATCAAGAGAGAAATTTTTCAGCGACGATCCAATATTTTATAGCCAACAACATCGCGTATTGATTAAGGTTGAGATTCTTGCCATTTTGAATTCCCATTGGAATTCCACATTGACTAGCGCGCTGTGATTTGGTTCCTTTCTAAGAGTTTGTGTTCATTTAACTGAATCATGTATTATATTTCTCATGCATTTCTTAATAATTTAAAGAACAAAATGTGGACTGGTACTAAGATTAAATTATTTCAATGATCGTATTTCATACTGCTGTTAAATGGTTAGGGACACAAAGAGATTTTCTGATGACAAATTTCTCAAAATTTGCACCTGATTGAAGAACTACAGCTTTTAAAACTTAATTAATGTAGCGTATGATAGTAAATGTATCGATGTTTGTTATGAGCCTTGGTAAAATTACATTATACCCTTCGCACCTACTCGCGGTATCGTGTTGTGCTTTATTCCGTTAACTGGTACACCACATTCTCACATCAAAGTCTATCGCGTCCTGTTCTTCTACTAATTCAATGTTGTGATAATCCTGCCTCTAGCATCCCAATAATCCAGCCTTTTTAAAATTCTGAACATTGGAGCTTACCCATTACTAGCCACTATACGCTAGTAAAATCTGAATTCCCTTAGCACAGTAGCTTTCATTCACTAATGTATTTAGAAAATACACCCCCTGGTTTTTGGGTATGATATACCGTGTTGTTCCTAATAAACGCCCCTGCTCTAATAAACGCCCCTTACGATTTTTGGATAAAACAATTCAAGAAAAAGCTTACCTAAATCACATGATTTAATGGCCGGGACTGTCGTAATTCGTATCTTAATCGCTGTTGTGCACAGTTGTAATAGTTTAATTAGTATGGAACTTTGACCTCGGGAGGTACGAAAACAGCGTCCCCCTGCTCGTTCGTTTGTATTATTGGTAATCAGCGAAAATAAGCGTGTGTTTTGCGGGATTTTTGACTTTCCATTTTGGACTGTAATAAACGCCCTCCCTTTTGAAAAATGCACCGCCCCGGGGCGTTTATTAGGAACAATACGGTATGATACCCAGATCTCACAAGGTCAGTTCATGTCAATGTATGTTAAAGTACAACCCACTGAACTGTGTCCTTGGTGGTGGATGAGCATATTGTAACTCATAGTGAGAACTTGTCATTGAGAGTGACTCAAAAAATAAAGGCCATAGGCATCTGAATGATCCAGGATTCATCCATTGTGATACTCATTACACATGCTTAGGCAGACATATTATGCACTATTTTCTGTCAACTGCTTTGGGGGTACCCAGTACATGTAAAAGTCTTCACTTCCGAAGATATCAATTTTCTACTCATTTCATCTTTAAACTTTTAGCTATTTATTGAAAATAAATGTCTTTTACAGTTATTTACCTTCTTTTTTCTGTCAACTGTTGGTTGGGACATTGAATTTTCTGAACAAAAGATAAATCTCCACACACCATATCGATATATCGGGGAAATGAAAAATTGCTAATGATTTGTACCTTAATTTGAACAAAAATTATATTCAATACTTTGATGTGGATATTTCAATAAAAATACATCGGTCCTCGGACCGCATGTGTCACCTGCCGTCGCGGCTTGTAAATGATATGCCTCATATTACCTTTGACCTTGGCATGTGACCTTTGACCTCATTAACAAATGAGGGATCCAATGTTGCACCTATGACTCAAGTTTGGTTTAAATCCATTCAAGTATGCGGATATTACAGGCAAATGTTAACCCTTTTTCACAACAACAACAACAACAGACTACATCAACAGACGATCTCACATGACCTTTGACTTTGGCATGTGACCGTTGACCTCATCAATAAATGAGGGATCCCAAATTGCACCTATGACTCAAGTTTGGTTTACATCCATTGAAGTATGCAAATATTACAGACAAATGTTAACCCTTTTTGCAGAACAACAGACAACAGTGGACAAAGTGATCCATATGTGCCTGCCTTAAGGCAGGCGACACAAAAATGCCAATGACAACAAATTTTTACCAATGACCTCTTAAAAACCACACCCCTCCCCCCCAAAAAAATATTGTTTCCATTTTCAATGAAAATGGCTATACTTGGGTAATTTAACCCATAATTTGCTCACTTTTTTATTATTTTACAGAAAAGGGCCAACAGCTTTTATTGAATACGTTTTCCTAATATAATAAGAATTTACAACAAGATAGTACGTCAATTTACATTAAAGCGTACAATTTGAGCGGAATTATGAAAGATGTTGAAGTATATTGGACAAGTTATTAACATATCTTAAAAGGTTGAGGGTAACGCATCAGATAACATCATTTCGTTCTAATACCAACCAGTGGAAATGCCTAACATATCCATAGAGAATTTTTTCAGCGACGATTGCATCTTTTTATAGCCAACAACATCGCGTATTGATTAATGTTGAGATTCTGCCTTTTTGAATTCCCATTGGGAATTCCACTTGGGGGGGGGGGGGGGGGGGGACTAGCGCGCTGTGTTTGGTTCTCTTTTTCTAAGAGTTTGTTTTCATTTAAAACTGAATCATGTATTTATATTCTCATGCATTTCTTAATAATTTAAAGAACAAATGGGACTGGTACAATGATTAAATTTATTTCAATGATCGTATTTCATACTGCGTTAATGGTTAGGGACACAAAGAGATTTTTCTGATGACAAACTTTCTCAAACTTTGCACCTGATTGGAAGACTACAGCTTTTAAACTTAATTAATAGTAGCGTATGATAGTAAATGTATCGATGTTTGTTATGAGCTTGGTAAAATTACCTTATAAAAATCCTTCGCACCTACTCGCGGTATCGTGTTGTGCTTTATTCCGTTAACCTGATACAAACCACCATTCTCACATCAAATTCTACGCGTCCTCCCTTTTCTTCCTACGAATCAATTTGTGGTGATAACCTCCGCGCATCCCAATAACCCATCCTTTTTAAAATTCTGGACTGGAGCTTACCCATTACTAGCCACTATACGCTAGTAAAATCTGAGTCCTTAGCACAGTAACTTTCATTCACTAATGTAATTAGAAAATACCCATACCCCCCGGGTTTTGGGTTACGGGGGGGGGGGGGGGGGGGGGGGGGGGGGGGGGGGGGGGGGGGGGGGGGGGGGGGGGGGGGGGGGGGGGGGGGGGGGGGGGGGGGGGGGGGGGGGGGGGGGGTGGGGGGGGGGGGGGGGGGGTGGTGTGATCTACCGTGTTGTTTCCTATAACCGCCCGCTGCTTCGAATAAACGCCCACTTACGATTTTTTGATAAAACATTTCACTCAAAAGCTTACCTAAATCACATGATTAATGGCCGGGACTGTCGTAATTCGTATCTTAATCGCTTGTTTGTGCACAGTTTGTAATAGTTTAATTAGTAAAGAACTTTGACCTCGGGAGGTACGAAACAGCGCCCCCTGCTCGTTCGTTTGTAGTATTGGTAATCAGCGCAAATAAGTGTGTTTGCGGTATTTTTTGACTTTCCCATTTTTGGAACTGTTAATAAAACTAACTCCTCCCTTTTGAAAAATGCACCGCCCCGTTGCGTTTATTAGGAACCAATACGGTATGAGTACCCTATCTCCACTCACAGGTCATTCTGTCATGTATGTTAAAGTACAACCCCTGAACTGTGTCCTTGGTGTGGATGAGCATAATTGTAAACTCATAATGGATAACTTGTTGTCATTTGAGGAGTGACTCAAGATACAGGCCCTAGGCAGCTGAATGATCAGGATTTCAATCCATGTTATACTATACCATACCAATCTTAGTCAGACATATTAAGCACTGTGTTGCTTTCAACTGCTTTTGGTGTGACACAGTACATGTAAAAGTCTTCACTTCCGAAGATATCAATTTCTACTCATTCATCTTTCAAACTTTTTAGTCTATTTATTAAAATAAATTTCTTTTACAGTTATTTTACCTTCTTTTTTCTGTCAACTGGTGGTTGGATTTGAAGTGTCTGAACAAACGATAATCTCCCCACTCCGCATATCGATTATCGGGGTGGAAGGAAAATTTCTAATGCTTTTACCTTAATTTGAACAAACAATTATATTCCATACTTTGATGGTGGAATTTCAATCAAAATACATCGGTCCTCGACCGCATTTGTCACCTGCCGTCGCGGCTTGTAAATGATATGCCTCATAGTACTTGACCCTTGGCATGTGAACCTTTGACCTCATTAACAATGGGGATCCAATGTTTTGCACCTATGACTCAAGTTTGTTTAAATTCATTGAAGTATGCGGATAGTACAGGCAATGTTAACCCTTTTACACAACAACAACACAGACTACATCAACAGACTATCTCACATGACCTTTGACCTTGCATGTACCGTTTACCTCCTCACTAAATGAGGGATCCCATTTCAAACTAAATGACTCAGTTTGGTTTCATCCATGAAGTATGCAAATATTACAGACAAATGTTAACACCCTTTTTGCAGAACAACAGACAAACAGTGGACAAAGTTACCTTATGTGGCCTGCCTTAAGGCTGTCTTTACGTCATGAATTCAAAGGAACTGTTTTGGCCGTATCTTCTGAATTGTTGTTCCCAACAATATAACAGTATACATATTTGAGGAAAGGAAATACTCAAGGAATCCCCATACTGATAAATTTTTCTTCCCCCAAGATACACGTCTTTTTTTTTAAGAAAATCATAACAATGAGAGTTTTCATCATTTTTTTTGGTTCCTCCTATAAAAAAATATAGAAAGTTTCAAATGGTTCCCTTGTTCGTATTTGTATTACAGAGTCTATTTCTAGGGTTCGGTATTTCCCTTTTTTTTCAAATTCTGCCTATTTTATCACATTATTTGCCAAAAAAGCAAAAAACCGCGTGTTCATTTGGAACAATGCCAAGATTGTTCAAAGGGTTGACATAAATCACGAGTTTAACCAAAAATTAAAAAAAGCAAAAAATACCGACCCTAGATTTTTATGCTCTATACGATGCATTTCCTTTCTTTACCTGTTGCTGATATGGATTTACGAGTAACTGGGAACCGAAAATTCACGAATTATCGCCGAAAGTGAACACAGAGAAATCGCCATTTTGTCCAAGATATTGTCCCATTTTTCGCTACAAAATATAGCCTTACTCCCAACCACAATCGTTTCACATCTCTTATTCTCACACTGCTTCTGCCTGGTCAGAATTCTTCAATCCTGATACTTATAGCAAAATTCATTCAACATTTATGAGGCTCAAATCGGTGAAATTTTAAATCCCATTCTGTTGCAAAAGCAACTCACGTGGTCAACCATTTTACAATTGTCATACAAGTTACCATTGGGTTTGCGGTCATTCGAATCGATGCCCAAGTCGTTTCTGATGCGCTCATTACTCGCGCGCGCCGAATAGCACACACGCGATTATTGCGTAATATACGCGAAATTACCCGCCCTTTTGCAGTCAGCTCATGTGATTTTCTTAGGCAAAAATGCTAACCTAGTAAGTAAAATGAACAAAAATATGAGGAAAAAATAAATCATAGATAGATTCCTGTTAAATATATGGAAAGAAACATGTTAATTTGCTATCACATGAACAAAACTAAAACTGCCATTTGATCAGTTCCTGACCTGTCACAGCCCCTTACGGCAGGCGACCAAAATGCCCATGACCTCTTAAAACCACACCACACCCCTTCCCCTCCAAAAAAAATATTGTTTCCATTTTCAATGAACTGTCTATACTTGGGTAATTTAACCCATAATTTGTCTCACTTTTTTATTTCTTTACAATACTGTAACTAATGACGCATATGCCCCGTAACACCGGTAACACTAAGAGACACTTTCGATTTTTGGGTATATAATTCATTCTAGTAAATCAGATTCAGTTTAAATATCATTTTAAAAATCATAAGAGTTTTTGGCCATAGGCATTGAAAATATTCGTAAGCTCGCTGTGAATGACCTGTATGGAAGAGTGTTTTAAGTCAGTTTCAATATTTTTCAACGATTTTAGGTATTTAGCCTGTATTTATGTAGTATTTGATATTTCTCGGTTTATAGATTTTTATAAAGAAATCCCAAATAAAAATTATACCGAATTATATCGAACATAACGCTTTGTGTGTCTAAAAAATCTCCTATAGAGGATTTCTCAATATCAAGCATAAAAACACATTTTTTCATTGCATAGCCCACTCTTCATTGTTCGATTATGAAAATCCAGGCCCCTTATCTCTCTAAAAACTGGTTCTAAATTTGGTGGAAAATATCTGTCAGGAAACATCTTGCGCTGATTTTAATGCACTAAGAGTTTTAAAATGAGAACAATTATCAATAGCCTGGAAGTTTTGGTGGTGTTTACGCTGCAGTGGCACCCATAACAAATCAAAGATATGCAGCTTTGATATTAGCCCCGGGATATATCGCCATAACCCTTATCTGTCTGCATCAAGTCCAGCCTCGTGACCATCTGATTTTACTCATGTCACGAGATGAAGTAGTATTAAAGGAGGCCATTTTGCCGAAGTGAAATTACCGCTATCATAGACACAGGCAATTCCTTCCGAAAAACCCTATATAACTGATATAACTCGTTCCAGTTGATGGGACTGTTAAATAAAGTTACCCTGTAAGCATTTAACCCCATTTACCACCTCCAGCAACGCAACCAAATAGTGGCATATTTTAAATGTCTAAAATTACCTTTGAACAGGAGATTTCTATTCCAGTCCTCTGGTTACAATATTTAAACACGTACCCAAAAACCTCATATTTGCATGTCCGGACCAATAAAGGCTAAAAAGGTATCATTACTGAATTCACTTCCACAGTTTGAAAACAATTTGGATGTTTACAATTCTGTAAAAACACAGTAAAAACAGAAGAGTCCAGTGGGGGTGGCAGTTTTGTGCACTTTCTGGCACAATGCTGCTGACTTATCCCAGCATTTACCAAAACTGAAAAGCAGTTTCATCAGCTCACAATACCATTGCTATTGATATGGGCCTAATCCATCTTCACACTTGCTCGATCATTATCTTACTACAAGCCTAAAGTACAGATGTCCTGAATCCCGGTCGGACGGCTTTTGAATTGGTGTCGCAAAACATATAGATACACTGTAAATTATGTCAGGGATATGAACACCTTGCTTTTTCTGTGCCAGTATGTCCCTTTAACGCGACATAATGGCTAAAAAATATTCAGACATAAGGAAAAGGACCCTACTGAAATCACTTCCCAAGTTTGAAAACAATTTGGTGTTTTCATTCTGGTACAACCAGTAAACACAGGAAGAGTTCCAGAGGTAGGTGGCAGTTCGTGCATTCTGGACCAGAAAACCAAGGTGTTTACAAATCCCTGACAGAATTTTACAGTGTATCTATCAGGTTTTCGTGACCATTCATAAGGAGCATTCCAGCCAGGATTCATGCATTTATTAAGGCTTGTAGTAAGATATTTGCTCTGGCAAGTGAAAGATTAATTAGCCGGGATTTACACATATACAATAGCACTGGTCTGTGAGCTGATGACAGCCTGCTTTTCACGTTTTGGTAAATGCTGGCATTATGTCAGCATCCTTTTTTCAGAAATTGCCAGAACTGCCACCCCCAATCCCCTCTGGAACCTTTCCTGTTTTTACTGTTTATTTTACAGAATGTAACATCCAAATTGTTTTCAAACTTGTGTAAGTGATTTTTTCAGTAAGGTTCCTTTTCATTATGTTCTGAATATTTTTTATGCCATTATGTCGCTTTATCTCTACTAGCGAGATCGAGACAACCGGGGTCGGATTCTTGATGATTCTACTTCAAAAGTTATAATTGCTTTGCAAGTTCAATCTAAAGATATATTAAAGAAAAAGTAATGGTGCATAATAGGCGTATTTAATTTAAGCACTGCAGCGCCAGAACTCACTTTGAATTCAGTCGTCATTGATAACTCTGATTTACACCCTTGTAGATGATATGTCTTGGAGGAGGCTATTACCCTAATTGTATGTTTAGTTGTGGCTTAGCCCCAGACTTGAGCAAGTAGATTGTTTCACGTTGCAATCATAAAACGACCATTAACAGCAATGAGGATCCATACTAGTGCTCGTTGTATAAGTAGTGTCGCCTTGGTTCATGATCTGTGATTGAGTTAATTTTGGGTATAATCTTGCAACTCATGTTTTTCCACTTAATGAAACGTATTTATCAAAACATGTGGTTTCATCTTATATACGTGCCGGGGAAGGCTTATAACAGGGAAACTATAATATTAGAAGAAGGGGGAAAGAAGAGCGATGATGGATATAGACGGCTGAACGATGGGGGGTATGAAGGGAGACGTGTAGGGGGGAGGCGCATGGAGACAGAAGAGCGAAGATACAAGGGGGGAGGGGGAGGAGTAACGTTAGGAAATGGGGGGGGTGAGGGGTAGAGGAGAGGAGAGAGGAAGTGCGGGATCGGGAAGGTAGTGGGAAGAAGGGTATAAGGGGGAGAGTGGAAGTAATAGCGCCGGAGAGAAGAAGCAAAGCAAAAAGGAGTGGGGAGTGTGAAGTAGCTGAGAGTTATGAAGGGAGAGGAGACGAGTGGGCAAGAGAAAGGTAGCAGAGCAGCAGGAAAGAGGAGAGAGGGAAGGAGATAGATAAAGTGGAGGGTGGGAATTTTGGGTGGTTTAATGTTTAAAGTCATTCCCAACATTTTTTGTCCATACAAGGTATAGTTTTTCCCTATCTGCGGGTCACATTTTCAATCAATAAATGACAATACGTTTTTAAGGTCATCCTGTGCTAACATTTTCTCAAGAATTTCCATTTAGTCACATAGGGCCAGAAAATAAAGTACTTGACCTCTCTTTTTAAGATTGGTCGTAACAATCATATAACAATGTTCTATGACCTACAGCGGTCGCTATTCTTTACACCTCTAAGTTACATATTGAAATGGCATTCGATTTTGAAATAAAATATGTTCACTTTTTTACAGTAGCCTTAACGGTCGAGAGGGTTTTTGCCTCAAGGTCCATAGAGTGTCGTACAAACTGCACCCTAAAAATGCCCATTGTCTAAAACTCCTCGCCCGGGAGAGCAATGTCGATTGCTCGAATACTTATGAGTGATGCATGCCCGGTGGCCTTTAATATTATCATTGTCTTGTTTCTTTTCTCTTTATATAACTTTTGGAAATATTGTTATTTATTATTTTTTTTGAATGCCAAGCTTACAATATTACCCAACCATGCGTAAGTTTTACTCAGCTTTTTCGAAAAGTTTTAGCTTTGTTCCTATTTTATTAAATCAAGCGTTTTAACTCTGTAAATCGTAATGACCCTGCGATGTTTGCTCATCTTGTGGAACAATTTCTGCAAACAAGTTAAAGTAAAAGTTAGATGGTTCATTTTGCGTTGTATCCCTGAGATTTGTGGTAACTGGTATGTCACTTACCAGAATTATGTATACATCTCGATAATTAGGCATATCTACTCCTTAATGATTTGACATTCCGAACAAGCAATCAATGATCACGCGGGATTCAATAATATACCAAATTTGGTAATTTGAATTCGCCGACGTAGCGACTAGCAGGACAACCTCGCACGAAAAAAAAACAGCAAATGATGATGTTTCACTCTAGGTAACACGGGATTTTAATAACATACTCACCTCGGTACATACAATTCTAATATTTATATACGTGCACTATTCTCCACATTCATTGTGCCTCCCAATGCACAAGTTCATGATAGACAAAACAAAAGGAAAAGCCAGCTGGGAAAACCGGGCCAATATTAACACATGAGTTTTAACATCTTTTTGAAAGCCATTGAGAGAACATGGCTTCCCTGATGGATTAGGACAATATTCACAAACCTTGGCTCTGCTAATTGTTACAAACAAGCGGCTAATTCATGGATCAAACCTCGAACCTTGTGGATAAAAAAGATTCCATGCTCTAATACACCACAGTATTTTAACGTAAGCTGGAGTGCAATTAGAAGCTATTAGACGGCTATCGAATCTTCTTCTTGACACAAATAATATCATTACGATGGAAATTACGCATTGCCCCAGAAGTATTCAACAATTTTTTTAGTATCTTCATTAGGCCTCCCTGTAAAAGCCTGATCCGGCCGAATCAGTCAAATCATGTGGAGGTTCTCCCGGACGGTACCAATTAAAAAGTGCATTTTCATGTATTTCAACACCTTCTGTTTTATTCATATCCCTGAGAAAACTTATTCACACAGTTTGGAGTTGATACCGATCTTGCGGTTTTGTGTTATTATCAATTGCCTGTTTCCCACGGCCCCATAGGCCCGGTGGCTTTACTTGTTTAAAATAATGACTGTTGCTGGTCTTTGAGGATACATTACATGTAATTTCTTAATTATAAATAAAAAAGATCCAGAGCACTGTCTTGTGCTTATAGTTCAGGTATCCATGATAAACTTTTTTTCTGATTTTGTAAATTCATCCCTGTTTTTCGGCAATCTTTTAACTCGCTGTTACAAAAATTATATCCTTTTGCTTTCCGGAAATGACATCCCATAATTTTAAGGATACTCATATCAAATGCTTTGTAAAGATGGCTATAACGTGTTTTCATGTATTGCTGAATTCACCAACGCTTCATTGTGACTAAATGTCAGTGTTTTTTTAGTGCAGACGTACTAGAAAACATTTCAAGTAGCAAGTGATGTATACGTTATTTTTTTGTGAAGTGCGTTCTTCTTGTCACAGCAATTTGTCGTAGAAGAAGACCCGTTAAACGGTACTTGTGGAAAATATCATCAGCTTTGAGGCAAAGACTGAGTTTGTATACGCTTATGACTTATAATTTGAAAAGTATCGAGTGGTGCCTAATACTTAGAATAAGAAAGGCATACACGTATGACTTTTACAGAACTTTTCTTGTTGATGCATTGGATCTTAAAGGTGCATTTCTGATCCTGGCACCTTTTTTGTTTATAGTTAAAGAATATTGCCAAGAAAGTTTTTCAATTTCAGTTGTATTTTGACGTTGGATTTTGATGTTTTTACAAATGTTTGTATCACGCTGCCCCTTAGGCAATTGTGTTGTTAATTTCTGTCCGTTTACTGACAGAACATACCAAATTCGCAATTTCTTCAAAGTATGACGATTTTTGTCACGCAAGATTAGGCACACATCACTGACATATTAATGCCAACGGTTCCGATCTATAAGTATAAACCAACATTTTAGAAAGGTTTGGAAGAGGCCTGCGAATCACAAAATGCCCTCTATACAGAGAATTTATCAAGGTGCCGGGGACTAGTATACTCAATACGAGTGATGAGTAGCGTACAACTTACAAGTTGATATTTTGGAACCCCCCCCCCCCAAATTACTAATTATATACTCATAATATGCATGAATTTAAGCAAACTATACAGCATCAGGCCTCAGCATGGCCTATCACTAGGGTGCATCACATTCACTCCTGTCAATCATTTTCTTGCTCCTAGTCCTAAAGTGTGCGCCACTTGTCAATAATAAGAACTCCAGCAATTAAAATTCAATTCGGATGTCGACAGAGTAGTTGCAGTCATAGGATGTTTTCGTTGGTTTTTTTTTTTTTTTTTTTTTTTAATAAAATTTTAAGATTGTCATCTGTGATTTGGGCAAAAAACTTTAAGAGGTGTGTTATGAGGTTAGGTAAAAAATTTTCCCACAAAATACACACAGTGTGCTCGAAATATACCTTTTATTTATTCCTATAATCTTTTGATACTTATATATTTTTTAACATCATTTTATTGTTGTACTCAATAATGCCTTCGGCACATTTTCACATTACGTGGTCCTTAGAGTTGTCACCTTTTTTATCTAGAATCTGCAGATGCATATTTGGAACAGTGCATTTCGAACTAGTACATTTTGATTCGTTCACCTTTTTCTGGCAATACCTCCTAAGATGCACATTTGGAACAGGAACTAGTACATTGCTCTCGAAATGTACTTTCTGAAGACATCCCAAGGGTGTAAGTGCAATATTGAGGACGTTTCTCAGTACATTTCAGCACAAGTTATCAAAAGGTATTTATCTATAGACATTTCTATTACTGTTTGAGCCCTTTATATTAGTGTACTCGAAATGTACTCGGATGAGTGTTCAAAATCTGACTTAAACGAATTTGGTTCTGCAAGTACAATTCTAGTACAGTACTCGAATGTAGCTGAATTTTACCATCGAATGTTTTTGTACAATTTCGCGAAAGAATACACTTCTTTCTGGAGATATCCAGAGGTACATTTCGAGTTTTTTATCTATAGAACATTTGTAGTACATGTTGACAATTTATATTAGTGTACTCGAAATGTACTGGAAATGTACTCGGATGACCGAACGAAATTTATTTCGTTACAAAAGTACAATTCCAGTACACAACTCGATGTACTACTCGAATTTTAAAACATTTTTCGCGAAATGTCTTCTTTCGGAAGACATACCGAGGGGTACATTTCGGTTACTTAAGTATCATTTCGAGTACATGTTATCACAAAAATGTACCTTTTAATCTATAGACATTTTGTAGACATTGCCAACCCTGAACGCAGTCATTGATCGACAAGAAAGTAATATCATTTAAGAAGATATTGACCCCCTCATAGTGGCTACTGACTAAAAATCACGTTCTGTTGTAAATTTTAATACTACCTCCATCAACAGTTATCAATAGCAGAGCACAATCAATATGCATACACTGCATACGAAGTAGATATTTCTTTGCTCATTTGAGAAGGGGGAAAGGACAATTTTTATTTGTCAACCGTAACACAGAAAATCCAGTTTTATAATTCCTGTCACGGTGCACACTCTTTCCAAAAGAGATTTTTTTTTCAAATACAGCGATTAGAAACTCTTGAACCATGATTATTGAAATCTTCAGGTAAGATTTGGCACATATAAAACCTTAAGATTACGTTCATATTCAAGTAGTTCAGATGATATAAAACTGAAACGTGCCACAACCTTTAAGGTAAGTCCGGAAGACGAGGCTATGGGCAATCGCGAATGTCCTTACGAATAGAGGAAAAGTCTATAGAACGCCCGTATTAAGCTGATAATAGACAATCGACAAAATAGCAAGACAATGACAGTCCAAGGCAAGTTTCTATATCGTCGGAGCCTCTAGCGTGCAGTCTCTACTGGGAATAAAAAGTACTACGTACTTTTATTCTAACGTCGGGTTCAGTGTGTGATTTTGACTTTATTAGATCGCTTTTGGCTTTACTCTTTCCCTATGCTAAATTTGTACATCTTCGCTTATACAATGCTTGTTAAAATAAGAAATCTTGATTTTTTTTTTTTGTCATTTTCTTCTTTGAACGAATCACTGGTGTGTGCCTTTCAGACACTATCAGTGATTTGCCAAATATTTGAAATTTGCAGGAAGAGCTTCAAAGTGAAAGATAGTCTGTATAATTCTCATACTTACCTTTTTTTTCAGGTGTAGAATTGACAGAAAAGGAAGAACCCGGCGTGTTCCCCAAGATAACGATTCTCCACTCAATTGCGTGTTGTAGTAAGTGTCCGTTCGTACGTACTGACTAAATCTCTGATTCTGTCTTATTAGGTTTGCTTCACCGCCTTATATCATTTGCAGGGGGTATGTTAGGATACCTGACTTGTTACAATACATGCAACAATCTGATTTTTTGATGATTTTTGATATTGGCTGATTTTACAAATCACCTGATAGTGCCTTTAACTTGACGTGTATAATAAAGATCCCTGCAATACCATGAAAGATTCTCTTAACGCGAGTTAACTTCTTCAACAAGAAGACGGTGCTATGATCACAAAATGGTACCTTTACCCTTCATTTCAATGTAAAACCGCGACGAAGGAACAAAATTACTACTTTGAAAGCACCGGTGCTCTTATTATACGGAAAGCACATAAATGATAAAAGCATGATCACACACTCATCATTTCATGGGTGACCGTCTGTCACACCGACTATCGATTGTAATGGGAAACCTGAAATCTGCCATGGAACGGAGATTATAGTCGATTCGCGTGATACGTTCGCCCCCTGGAGTTTTGACCTATTCAATTAAGTCGGACAGGGAAAATGACAGAATTCAAATGCACGTTCCCACACCGGATTAAATGTTGGAGGACACTCCGGTCATATCACTCACTCACCTGCCACTAAATACAATTTCATTCCATGTAGAACGCACAATATTGTATTTCAGGCCTTAACGTTCCCACATAACATGAATGAAAACAGAAGTCCCTGCCCTCATTGAATTTCCACCTCCGCAAGAATGGTACGGGGTCACATATCAGATGAATCGAGTACAATTAATCATATTATATAACAGTATCGATTTTGATTATTGATATTGTTTTCTGATCAATTGAGGTTTTCAAAGGTATCAGTCGAATTAACCAAATTAAACTGGTCAAACCTCAGAAAATAAAAAGTAATCACTTAATTTATTGCTTTCAGTCATATTCTGGGTAACAATGTTTTTTGGTTCTTCCTTTTACATATTAGCCTCTATTGCGATAAGTGTGTCTTCTAAATCCAAAACTCAATCTTCTTTAGATTAGTACCCAAACTACACAACGACCTGTGTGACAAAAGATGACGATATACATGATATAAATGACACAAATCTGTAGTACTTTGACACAAGTCTGTGCAAAGTTCTATCCCATTTGTCAACACACACTTCCTCCAGGCCAAACCAAACATGTGTAATTTTTAAGATAGTATATTATACATGTGAACGGTATTTTGTGAAAATGTCCATATACAATCTTGTGGCAACTAAGGTTTTCTAAATCAATTGTATGAGGATTCCAAAAACATGGGTGTCATAATTTTTTTAAATTGTGTTCTTGGATGTAAGTCTAGGGGGCAAGGTTATACAGGTCAAATATAACAGTGGCACAGGTGGTTTAAAGTATACCCCATTTCAGTACCTTTCAAGGATTACATAAAGGTATAGTTTCCCGACCTGAGGGTTATAGTACAAGAGTTACAAGGCAAAACGGGTTCAAGGTCACACTGTGGGTAAAAATTTCAGATACATCGTTTGTTTTAAAATGGTGCCACTCTGTTCCTCCTTACTGTACAGAAGCCGAAAATATACAGGTGGCGTTGTCAATGACGTTTTGTCGATGATAGGTTAAGAGCACAAATAGCCGTGGGTCCACAGGGTCTATTGCACCCATGATATTTCAGATTCTCCCCATGAAATTGCTTTGGAAAACATTGGTGTCAAAAATTGTATAGGAAAGACACCTAACCAAAACATTAATTACATTTCCACATGTACGGAAAAGTTGTATTTTTTAGTTTTAAAGCCAATTTTACTTGTGCCGTTATTTTTGCACTTTTGATGTAGCGGAGATGCAGTTGTTCTTAACAGCAGTTACAATATTTTCAAGTGTTCCAAAAATGGCACGACGTGCATTAAACTGGCAAACACCACCCTATACAGGCGACATTAAACGTCTTTGGGTATAGCTAACGATTAACCTCCTGTCCCTTAACATTGTACCCTCAGTTAGGCACTTCGAATCCTCAGGTTAGCACCCCACGCCGCTGGTGATGCTATGATGGTCGATTCTACGTAACGCCTTCTCAATTTACCACACCTTAGGTTCTTATGCCTGATGTAGAATCAATAATTTTAGAGCGTTAACACGATGAGCCAATAAATCTCAATTCCCTTGGCACCTTCAGTAGCTTTCATTCACTGCTGTAATTTAGAAAATACACCCCCTGGGTTTTGGGGTAGATATAGAATACCCTGATCATACAAGGTCAGTTCCTGTCAATGTATGTTACAAGTAAAACCCACTGAACTGTGTCCTTGGTGGATGAGCAAATTTGGTAACTCATAGTGTATCTTGGAACGCGTTTTGCGGAGGACAAGTCTGCCTTTCTAAGCTTTCGAATAAAGAAGTCAATGAATAATGGTAATCCAAACCTCCTAATAAAACAAGTGTACTTTCAAAATGACGAGGAGTGTTTCTATCTAAAACCAGTAAGATCAAGAAGCTTTTCGATGAATTCATATTGGGTTGAAATAGTGATTATTTCATCTTCAGCAAATAGACCCTTTGCAATAAACTCGACTCACCTGGGGAATCCCTGCCTGTACTCTGGTGCGAATACCAACATAAAGGGCAACTGTATTATAGCGGTGAATGTATCTACGACGATCTACGGGCAAACACTCCTTTCGATTTAAGCACAAAACCATTACTGAATGTGGATGGTCTACTCTTGCTTGGATAGAGATGAGTTCCTGAAATAGACCGTATTCAATAGCCAGCCATGTTTGGTGGACATATAGACGCATTCCAGTACTACAAACATTTCACCCTTCATGATCCCTGTGCAATCGCAACATAGATCGATTGACAGCTTAATTAATTGTAGTCCTGGAATGTTATGCATCTTGTCCACCACATTGCTGGTGACTGACGTCATATTGAATCTTCTATAGCAAGAACTTAGGGAATCAAAAACCGTTTCTTCGGCGCGGATAAACATGATGGGTCCTCCAGAGTACAAACAACGTAACGCATTAAATTATCATGTTCTCCTACCATTTATCGATTGTGTCTTGAACTAAAAAACAAAAAAAAAAAAAAAAAGTAATACTTTGACATGATCAGATGAAGCGCCTTTCACCATTTTGACTTCCACTGGTTGCTGGAGAATTGTCCCGTATAAACTCGTCAAGCTGTTCTCTTTATAATTATGCCCACGTATATCATACTACTACTATGCGTTTTTTATAGTAAATTACCATTTACTCGTAACTTGGGTAAAAAAATGATAGTCCATCACGATTTCGATTCGTAAGCCTAGGTCTATTTCAATGCATATTCACTTAGAGACTTAGAGAGTTGGAGTTGACAACATTTAACCGCTATGTTTGGTGGCCTTACTTAAAACTCACAATCACAAGCCCAATACTGCCTTTGAATGAATGATCAAGACCAGAATTGACTGCTTCTCTAGACGAAAATATCCCTGGCGAGCATATCATTTAACTGGTTTAGCAACCAATACCCTACAATAATACCTGTAATCGGAGCAGACCATCGAGTTTTGAGCGTTGCAATTAGTAATGGATCACATGTAGTGAGCACGATGACAAGTGAGCTCAGAGATGACACACGTACCTTTCCCTCATGGCTTGTGACCTAACAGAATAAATCTGGATTTGTCTTATTGATTAGATTAAGGATAAATTGTTAGCACTTTACAAGTGACATATTCGTCTTGTCATCAATGCCCACTCACATTCACATTAAGCGATCGTTACCTATCCCGGTCCCCATCCATATCGCTATAATGACGGACTATCTATACCCCAGTTTATGACACGAAGTACAAAATCCACTCATTTTGGCAAACAGTTAAGTATACAAGCTAGCCAATGGCTTTCTTTAGCTTTCTTTGTACTTCACAATGACATTTTTTTTTACCCTAATCGTAACCAACCTTCATGGTTGTTTATCCTGCGTAGATACCATTTATGTAATATATTTCGTGTTTATATTATCCCAAAATATCTTGTTAAAAATGTGAATAGTGACCATAAACTCAAGCCTAACATTTCTTAACATGCGAGAAGTCCACATGGCTTGCCCTGTAAGGTTTTTAAAAACACCTACACTTTACCATATGCTGTATGACGTTGTTATGTCTCATCCCCGAGTTCTATCATAATCGTTTCAATATGAGAACTGACCTTTGTGTTTTCGCATATACGCAGTACGTGGCATGTCGTTCAAATCTGTTCAAGCAATTGCTCACGAACAATGGCATAATCGTTTTGGGTAAAACAGATGTTGAGCAATTATTCCAACTCCACCCAGCACAGCCACTGATAGCCAGAAGAACAAGACAGGGGACGAAGCATAGCAGTCCTGGAGAAGCTAGCGACACTAGACCCACTACCACCACAAGGCAATATAATCCAACGATAAAGGGAGATAAGGAGACAAGCGGTTAAGATCGGCAAGTGACAAGTAACCAGTATAACAAATAATGTTAATCCATTGATATTGTAGCTAATATAAACATCTCAACTGTTTTACCCAAATAAGCAATGTTTATGGGTTAACACGTTCTGTCAACCGTATTAACATGTTAATTCTAGCATCCAAATATAAAAACCTAACGTGTTATTCCTTAACATTTGTTTTTTTTTACAGCGCACTCGCTCCTGTAGAAAGTACTCTGCATCGCAAGTACCATTATTAATTGTCCATATACAGAAGTTATTTTAGTTTCCCAAAAGAACGTGTATAAAGTCCACATTATTTGGATTACATTTTTATATCTTGTGATTCATTGATGCCGTGTACTAAATATTTATAGTGTGATTCTTTGATTCGTGTCACCCTCACTAAGTTTTTCCGTTCCGCCAATCTATTTTATTCTGAGAGGTTGTATGCTAAACCTGGAAAAGCCATACCACCTTTATGGCGTGCATCGAGGGCATTCTTTACATGACTCACATTTACTGAATTAACCTCACAAGGGATTAATGAAATTCAGTTTATTTTAAATTAGTTTATATCACATTTTGAACTTTATCTGTAACATGGAACATTTGCACTTCATATTGTACCTACTACACTAAAATCTTCGGCTTTTTGAAATTTCGTATCACCACCTAGCCTCGACAATATGGCAAACTGAGTGACATGACAGACAAAATCAGAATGTTCATTATTATGTTCTTGCTTTCAAATAGGTATCTTACCTTAATTTGCAAAGGAATTCATGCAATCCACATCCTAATAGTTAGCCCATTTGTGATTTGTTGTACTGACCTACGTCCTGTTTCTAAACTGGAATAAGCATTACTCTTGAGAAAAATGGTGAAAAATTTAAATGCTTTCTTTCACCAACAATCTACATATCGCTATAACTATCTTCCTTTTTACAAGCACCACTTTAACCAGTATGAATATTACATCTTGACCAACACCTGAACGCAGTCATTTGATCGACAAGAAAGTAATATCATTTAAGAAGATATTGACCCCCTCATAGTGGCTACTGACTAAAAATCACGTTCTGTTGTAAATTTATACTATACTACCTCCATCAACAGTGATCAAATAGCACAATCAATATGCGATAACATGCATACGAAGTAGATATTTCTTTGCTCATTTGAGAAGGGGGAAAGGACAATTTTGATTTGAACCGTAACACAGAAAATCCAGTTTTATAATTCCTGTCAACGGTGCACACTATTTCCAAAAGAGATTTTTGTTTTCAAATACAGCGATTAGAAACTCTTGAACCATGATTATTGAATCTTCAGGTAAGATTTGGCACATATAAAACCTTAAGATTACGGTTCAGATTACGGTAGGTTCAGATGATATAAAACTGCCAAACCTTTTAAGGTAAGTCCGGAAGACGAGGCTATGGGCATCGCGAAATGTCCCTTACGAATAGAGGAAAAGTCTATAGAACGCTCGTATTAAAGCTGATAATAGACAAATCGACAAAATAGCAAGACAATGACAGTCCAAGGCAAGTTTCTATATCGCGGAGCCTCTAGCGTGCAGTCTCTACTGGGAAATAAAAAGTACTACGTACTTTTATTCTAACGTTCGGGTTCAGTGTGTGATTTTGACTTTATTAGATCGCTTTTGGCTTTACCATCTGTACGTATGCTAAATTTGTACATCTTCGCTTATCATGCTTATTACAAAATAAGAAATCTGATTTTTTTTTGTCATTTTCTTTGAACGAATCACTGTGTGTGCCTTTAAAGACACTATCAGTGATTTGACAAATATTTGAAATTTGCAGGAATAGCTTCAAAGTGAAAGATAAGTCTGTAGAATTCTCATAAGTTACCTTTTTCAGGTGTAGAATTGACAGAAAAGGAAGAAAACGGCAGTGTTCCAAGATACGATTCTCCATTCAATTGCGTGTTGTAGTAAGTGTCCGTTCGGACAGTAATGACGAAAATCTCTGATTCTGTCCTTATTAGGTTGCTTCCGGCCTTATCATTTGGAGGGTATGTTAGGATACCTGTACTTGTTACATACATGCAAAAATCTGATTTTTGATGATTTTTTTGATTTGCTGATTTGACAAATCACTGATAGTGCCTTTAACTTGACGTGTATAATAAAGATCCCTGCAATAACATGAAAAGATCTCTTACAGTTAATATCTGCAACAAAAGCAAAAGGTGCTATGATCACAAAATGTACCTTTACCCTTCATTTCAATGTAAAACCGCGACGAATGGAACAAATTACTACTTTGAAAGCACGTGCTCTTATTATACGAAAGCACAATAAAATGATAAAAGCATGATCACACTCATCATCATTCATGGGTGACCGTACATGTCACACACGAACTATCGATTGTAATTGGAAACCTGAAATCTGCCATGGAAATGAGATTATAGTCGATTCGCGTGATACGTTCGTCCCCCTGGAGTTTTGTACCTATTCAATTAAGTCGGAGAGGGAAAATGAAAGAATTCAAATGCAGGTGCCACACCGGATTATGTTGGAGGACACTCCGGGCATATAACTCACTCCCCTTCCCTAAATATACAATTTCATTCATGTATGGTAACGCACATAGTGTATTTCATGCCTAAGTTCCTCACAATAACCTATTAACATAAGTCCCCTGCGCCTCATTGAATTTTCATTCACCTCCGCAAGAATGTACGTGTCACATAATCAATGAATCGATCATACAATATATACAGTAATCATTTGGATTATTGATATTGTTTCTGAACCCAAATGGTAGTTTTTTCAAAGGTATCAGTCTAATGAACCAAATTAAACTGGTCCAAACCTCAGAAAATAAAAAAGTAAAAATTATCTAGTGCTTTCAAGTCTATATTTGGGTAACATGTTTTGTTGGTTCATTCGTCGTTACATATTATAGGGGGGTGGGATAATTCAAAAAATTGAAACCCCCAGCTCAAAATATGAACATCCTAATTAAACGAGAAAAAATCATTTTACTGAAGATCAGGACTATTCTACCCCCCTGTACATACCCTCTGAAAGTTTTGAATAAGGTTTCAAATTCGAAGCCTGCAATGTAAATGATAATTGAATTGCCAAGTCTCCCTCATACCACACATGCTATCACCAAGATTTCAGGATTTTTTATTCCTGATAGTTCAAATACGGTTTAGTTTAACCAAAATTCAAAGCATTTTATCAATTCCCAGCCATTGTGACATGTTATATTATTTTCCCACCAACTGTCTTGTCGCTTTTGTGAATGTTGTTTTAAAAATTAGGCTAGTCACAAATTACATCCATTTTCCGGAATTAGCAATGGAGGCTGCATGCTATGCAGTCTGAGCAGTATTCAAGATAAGAAACTAATGCATATCAAAGTAATTTTGTTTGCTGACTTATGTATTTTGTTTGGAAAATACTATACAAACTAACAATTGTACAGCAAACTGATATCGGCTACCAAGAATGGCGAGTGTGAGCAGGATCTAGGCAAACTAACTCTTTTACAACTAAAGAATTAAATCAACACTAAATTAAATCCCGGCATCGTGGCATCTACTTGGCCGTGACCTTGTTTACTGATACAGGATCTATTGATCAGATACTACTAAGCTTCTTAAAATACAATGCCAATACACTCAGGAATACACTAGGTGGCCACAGTCATTTATATCATAAATCTCTGAATTAGAAGATAATGGACAGACCTACAGCTGGCATTTACACTGCTTTTTATAGTAAAGCAAAGTAATAACCAATTACACTTCATCCAAAAGAGTTTAATGGTGATTTTTTGGTAATTAATTTGGAGCTTTAACTCAGTCAATATTGGGGACAAAACAGCTGCGGCAAATTGTGACGCCTGAGTGGTTTCACACACAGAGCTCACCCTACTCACTGTGCTCACTGCAACTACTTCAAGTGAAAAGACCCAAGGCTTAATTAACAATTTACAGTCTTCTTAGCAGGTGTTTCTATTTTTGTGGGGAAATATTTACGGGGTATTTACAGGGGGGTTATTGATTGAATTTTATTTTTAAAGGTATGTTGTTTATGTCAGGGGTGCTCCATATTGGGCTGGGGGTAAAATTCATACTTGCACCTTTGTGCAATAACACACCACCCTACTATTAGACTATATTGCGATAAGTGTGTCTTCTAAAACCAAAACTCAATCTCTTTAGATTAGTACCCAAACTACACAACGACCTGTGTGACAAAAGATGACGATATACATGATATAATGACACAAATCTGTAGACTTCGACACAAGTCTGTGGCAAAAGGTCTATCCCTTCCTCCCAGTTGTCAACCCACTCCTCCCAGGCACAAAACATTGTGTAATTGTTAAGATAGTTATATACATGTGAAACGTATTTTGTGAAATTTCATTACATCTTGCAACTAAGGTTTTCAAATCAAAATGTATGAGGATTCCAAAATATCATGGGTGTCATATTTTTTTAAAATGTGTTCTGGATGTATTCTAGGGGGCAGGTTTATACGGGTCAAACTATAAAAGGGCAAAATGTGTTTTAAAGGATACCACCCCATGTTCAGTTACATCTCAAGGATTACAGAAAGGTATATTTGCCTACCTGAGGGTTATAGTACAAGAGTTACAAGGCAAATTGGGTTCAAGGTCCCTGGGGTGTAAAATTTCAGATACATCGGTTGTTTTAAAAAATGGTTGCCAATCTGTTCGCTTACTGTACAGAAGCCGAAAATATACAGGTCGCGGTGTCAATGACGTTTTGCGGATGATAATTAAGAGCACAAATATGCCGTGTCCACAGGGTCTAGGACACCCATGATTTTCGAGTCTCCATGAAATTTCTATATTGGAAAAAACATTGGTGTCAAAAATGCGATATGAAAAACCTAACCAAAACATTAATTTACATTTCCCCATGTACTAAAAGTGTATTTTTAGGTTATAAGAGGAATTTACTGTGCCTTATTTGGCACTTCTTCCCGATGTAGCTGGAAGATGCAGTTGTCTTAAACAGCAGTTACAAATATCAAGTCCAAAAAATGGCACGACTTGGCATTAAAACTGCAAAAACCAAACATTACAGAGAACATTAAAAAAACCTGTATAGCTACGATTAACCTCCTGTCCAGTTACCATGTACCCTCAGGTTAGCACTTCGAACCCTCAGGTTAGGCACCAGCGCCGCTGGTGAATGCCTATGTCGAATTCTACGTAACGCCTTCCTCATTTACCAGCACATGGTTTCTTAATGCCTGGGATGTAGAATCAATAATTTAGAGCGTTATCACTAGGAGCCAAAAAATCTCAATTCCCTTGGCACAGTTCAGTAGCTTCATTCACTGCGGTTATTTAGAAAATACACACCTGGTTTTGGGGAGATATATAATACCCATGATCCTACAAGGTCGTCATGTCAATGTTGTACAAGTAAAACCCACTGAACTGTGTCCTTGGTGGAGAGCAACTTGTAAATAGTGTATCTGGAAGCGCGTGTGCTTGAGGACAAGTCGGCCTTTATAAAGCTGTTCAATAAGAAGTCATGAATAAGATATGGTAATCCAGAAACCTCCTCATATAGGAAAAAAGTGTACTTCAAAATGACGAGGAGTGTTTCTATCTAAAACAGAAGATCAAGAAGCTTTCATGGAATTCAGGTGTTTGGAAATTAGTGATTTGAATCTTCAGCAATAGACCCTTTGCAATAAATACCACATCACGCTGGGGGGAATCCATGCCTGTACTCTGTGCGAATTACCAAAACATAAAGAGCAACCTGTATTTAGCGGGTTGAAGTATCTACGGGCACACACTCCTTTCGATTAAGCACAAAACCAGTACTGAAAATGGTGGATGGTCTACCTCTTGCTTGGATTAGGAGATGAGGTTCATGAAAAAGACCGTA
>JAMKCH010014894.1:0-26132 GCA_023653785.1 Ophioderma brevispina | reverse complement strand
TTCCTCATGCCATGTGACCAATTATTGCTTAACTAAATGTTATCATCGGAGGGTGTTTTAAATCAATCCCATAATGCATTGCGATGTGCCTATATTGTACTGTACTAAACACATGTCAGTACTTAGGGATAAAAAGTGTTCATGAAGTTTAAGAACCACAAGATATTTATGCAAAAAAAATTTTAAAAATTCCTTAAGTATTAATGCTTTGTGGGATAAAATGAGCATAAAAGTAAGGATTTTTGTGTTAAGAATAGGATTTTTATGGGATCACATGATTGAGGTGAAATTGAGGTGAAATTCCTAAAACTTGTGCATTGTGTGATTGACTCAATGCCCCCTCTGAGATATCATGCACAAGCTAGCTGGAAGTCAATCTTTTTTGAAGTCCAATATATTAATGATTGGGCTCTTAAATATCAAAATAGCCCTGTAACATTGGAATGATTTGTCTTTCAGTGAAGGGTATAGTGCCCGGTGTACTCACTCATTACAAAAGCCAATATGGGGATCTGCCATTAACATGGGTGGCAAAAGTCGGCCTTCTGGTATATCAATGATCACTTTTTCCAATGTAAAAATGCATACATACATAAAGATATATGAAATTAATATTTGGTTTATGAACATGGCCTTTTTACAAAATTCCAAATTTTCTGTCAAAATAGTAGGGCTGGTATCGACAAGGCTGTTGTCGACAAGGTTGGCGACAATGCACTTCTCCTGGCATGGCGACAACCATGGAAATTTGTCGACAACAAATATTCGTGGAGGAGCCTTATCACTTTTGTAAACACAAACCGATACCAGCTCTACAAAATAGGCTAAAATTCATTAACTTGGTGCAAAAAGGACCACAAATCATGAAGACAAAAAAACAAGGGGAAAGTTTGTTAATTTTGCTCAAATTTTCACCCTAGTACATGAATAGGGCACTTTAAGGGGTCACAAAGGGGTCAAAGGTCACATTTTCAAAATCACTGGGCTACCTGTGCTCAGATCTGTCTTCATATCTAGTTTTATTTTCTATATGCTATATCCCTGTCTTCTGTTTCTGTGATAAATTCATACCAATTTTGAAATGGAATCCCTTTACCAGCCCTAGCAAATACCTTGCTCAAATTTCTGTGTCAAGGTTTGTGAATAACAGATCTATAAAAAATGATTGGGATATAAAACGAGGGATTAAGAGATATGACTTGGATAAGTAGTGGGCTTTAAGAACACCAAGTTAACAGTGGTCCATATTTTTACCTGACATAGCCCTTTCTCACCTCTACAACAGCAGCAAGAGCATGCTGCAATTTAAATTGACATGCTTACTTCTGGTCCTATTTCACACAGGATTTCAACTGTCATCGTTAGTATTTTCCTGTGATATGAAATATTGTACAGGTGATGATATAATTCACCTCATGGCTCAATGCAAGGGCATTACACCTATATGGCAACATTTTCTGTGGATAAATGGAAGCACTATATTTACTTCAAGCACTTAAACTTAAGAACCCCAGTCTGGGATCTGGGAATACTATTCTGGGTCAAGTTTTTATACCCCAAATTTTAAATAGTACTGTTCTCTCTTTGCTTTATAATGGGTTCTTGTTACAAATCCCTGTTACTTACTATCCCTTTTTACCCCATTTGATTCTGTATTTATAACATGCAAAACTGCAAGTTAGTAGTTTGGGAAGCCATTTAAAAAACACTGACCTAGCTAGACTAGGCTTGCTGCAACTCATTTGAATGCATTTTTTCATAAAATCTAAATTTTTGTAGTCATGAGAATGCTTAATTTTTAAATATTTGGGGAAAAATTTAAATTTTTATCTCTGAATGACTATTGTCACCTGGAGAGTACAAAGGAGTAATCATAAAAAAGTCTGTCTGACACCAATCATAACTTACGATGCATGTGAAGACTGAAGTTATTCATGTTATACAATTTTGTGATATGAACAGTGAAGGGAAGGATGTAACTTGGAAGAGTCTGTTGCTCATTTATAGGACGCTTATAACTTTATGTTTAAGTATATGAAGTTGCAAGCATAAATGAAGTTAAAAGAGCTATAATACCAAATTTCTTATGACATGAAGATTTTATTACGGTTAAATTTGCTGACCATTTTAAGACACAATCTTTCTCATAAGACCCACACCATACAAAGAAAAGGATTACACTATGACAAAATGACCTACGCATAGCCTTAGCCTGAGTCCAAGGAGCCTATCAATCCTATCACATTCACACAGGATGCCAGCCCTGTCAAGATATACTCTTTAACTCCCACCTTACTCCGAGATTAGACTAGTCTTAAACAGGTTGATGATACAAGTCACCCCTGAGTCAGGCACAGGAGATTCAACACCTAAGAAGGAGGATATAGGAAAGGATGTGCGAGAAAGGCAAAGAAGCATGGGAAGGGGTCTCTCAGGACAAAGCTGATAGCGTGCAAGTAAGGATCGTCTAACATTAGACTGTACCATGATATAGCTACCAAAGTGTATATATACATCAGCAAAGTTAGGCCAAAAAATTGTTTGAGTGTCTTCATCCGACCCCTGGACCGACCCAACTCTAAAAACGGCTATGGAAATCAACACAATTTTTTTTGGCCTATTGTAACCACCCAATTGAGTGATGTACTCATTCAATCTTCAATAATGATCATGATGATACAAAATTACAAATTTCTTCCAGAGTAGATCGAATTTGCACAGCAGATTAAAACCACACATACTTTATTGATATAAAAATCTCACCTTTTTAGAGGAGTCATGGGAACCGAGGTTGGGTCACGAAATGCCCCTTGAAGCACAACGACTAAATTGTGGATTTTGGAATAAAAATCAAACTTAAATTTAAAATTCATTATGATCATTTTCCAGGCAAATTTGTTGCAAACCCAATCACAATTGGATGGATGGTTCTAGAGTATGGTGTGATGTTAGTGTTACTCAAGAGCAATGATATACACAATTGGTTATGCTTAAAATAAGATATTAGTGACAATAAACTATTAGGGCTTATCACATCGCATAACCTGACAGTGCCATCACCTTAAGTGGACATGCCTAAATCAACTCACTTGATTTGTATTTGCACAAATTCAGTCAAATGTCCATTTAAATACTTGGTGTAATCAGCCTTAGATAAGCACAAAGTTGAGAGAGTGACCCAAGTTTTGCAAGAGATTTGTGTGTAGAAGAGTGAGAAGGGAGCTGAGGGATGGGGAACAGGAGGAGAAAGTTGTGTGATGGGGTGTAGTCCATGAAGGAGTTCACATACCTAGGGGATAAGGTTGGTGGAGGTGGTAGATGTGGGGTGGCTGTGAGCGAGAGTGAGGTATGGGTTTGTGAAGTTTAGGGAATGGGGAGTTGTTGCATGGAAAAAGATATCCTTTGAAGAGGAAAGGATGGGGTATAGAGATGTGTGAGATCATGATGCGCTATGGGAGTTGCGACGTGGGGGCTGAGCGAAAATGAGATGGGGATTTTGAGGAGGACAGAGAGAGCAATTGATAAGAAAGCAATGGTGGGTGAAGAGTTGATGGAAGATTGAAGATCTTGAGGACTTGATGCAGATGTTGGGTCTGGGAAGAGGCGGTGGACCGGTTGCGAAGGCGAATAGTGTACGTGTCTGGTATGGGCATGGTGAGGAAGGATTGACGAGCATGTGTTAAGAAGCGCTTGAGTTCGAGGTGGGTGAGCGGTTTGAGAGGAAGGGGACGTTCCAAAGAAGACATGGAAGAAACAAGTGGAGGAGGAGAGTAGGAGGGTTGGTTGAGGAGGAGGATGCATGGAATCGGGTGGAAATGGAAGAAGGAGTCAGGGCGGTTGCTGCAAATTGAGGTGAACCGGCCACCCCAGTGACGGGGGACAAAACCGGATTAAAACTTTTGTTAGTAGTAGTAATCAGCCTTAGATAAGCGAACCCGGTTGAATTTTGTTTCACGGTGTTCCAAGTCAGTACTATAAGATACAGGGACAGATACAGTACCTCAACAAAACAGCGCCAGAAAGATGAGATACAGATTTCTCTAGTAAGCCACCAACAACTTATATAAGATAGACAAGCGCATTCTCCACAAACGCGTAACCAAAAACGAGATGCCCAAAAGTATTAATGAGCATACGACGTCATATCATAGTTTTGGGCACCACCATATTCGTTTACGTATCGTCGTATTTGGAAAGTCCTATGCATACTTTCTGAGACAGCGATAATGTTACGTTCGCCACACTTTAGCGAGTGAAACAAACAATAAACAAACCCGAGCCACATGCTATCACCGCGGACTCAATACCTCTTTCCTAAGCCAAATTACAGGGCTTTCAATAGGAGACTTTTTGTGCATTAGATTGAGGAATCTATTTAGAGCATGTTTATTTCCTCGATGGTTTTCGCATAATTATTTGCAGAAGAAAAAAATCGGCCGATCCGATCAGACAATGGAAACATGGGGAAATATGCAACGTTGTACATTAACGCGTGATTGATTGCACGATTTAAGGGCTGTGTGCTGGTGCAGTAACAGCGCCGATGTGCGGCTGGTTTTTTTTGCGCAACAGAAGGATGGAGCCCGAGGTGTGAGAGGGAAATCGGGTTACATTGCTGGCCTATTCCATAACACAAGCGTTTCCCCTCTTGGTTATATTCTAGCTCTTGAATGCCACTTGACAATACACATATAATGTGAGAACAGAATTGAACTTAACTTTTGGTATGCTCTGTCCTGTCCAGATAGGTTGTATCATCTTTAGATATATGCTAATACTAACACTTTAGGATCAAAAAGGAAATTAATAAAGCCCTTTTCATGTGTGATTTAAAACATCTGTCAAAAGGCAATGGAGTGACAGTGGTTTGTAATTTCTTGATTTTCAACCCCCCCCTGGTTTTGTTTCTACTGGATTGTGTCAAGATAAAGGTGGCAACAGTTTAAGGCAGATTGAATGTCATGGCATTTATTTTTTGTCTTATTTAAGCCTGGGTAAATCATTCTGTGTTCCGACACTGCTTTCCAATTATGCCCAGGGGTTCCAGGTTGACTTTAGAAAGTCAGAGGTTTCCACCCTACTCTATCGACACTGGCTGCGATTACATATATAGGCATGATTCTCCATGTACATGGACAGAGGCTTCCTTAACATCCTCGAAGGACGGAGATTCTCACGGTCATTTGCCCACATCCAAATGAACCATGGGGGGAAAGCAGAATTCCAGTCCTAGATACAAATTCAATCCAGAATTAAGTACCCAAAATTAAATCCCTGCCAGGACTAGAACCAAGGCCTCCTCACCAAAGGAGAAATACCCAAACCAGGGGGCCAAGCTCTCCCCTATAAACTATCATGCTGGCATTTCAAACTAATAAGTTTGTCAATGCACATGCTTGAACCTTTCAAAGAAAACGCATAAAAACCTCACTACACTTCTAATAACATCAGTTAGCCTCATACCGTAACCAACCTGACTTGTTCAACTTCTGATCGAGGTTAAGGCAAGGATTGTTTGTCACCTCGCAATTAGTTCCTGTTTACAAAATATCCAACAGTCTGATGCTTAGTGAAACCCTTGAAAGACGAGTAAACAAAAACACCTGTCAAGTCATATACAGGGTTTAGTGCAAGAAGGCCCCATTGCAATAGCTGCTATTGTCAGGCGTGTCTTTACTAAGTGTTCTTATACCTGTCAAATCTAACATGGGCAGCTATTGCGATGGGGCCTTCTTGCACTAAACCCTTGAATCCATACCCAATTTGCATATACACACATCCATGTCAGTAAGCAGTCCAACAGAGGGTTACATCATCATCACCATCCTTATCCTTTGACTTCCGTCAAGATCAGTGACACACTTCTTTGCCAAACGTCTTTATCCCGCTATTCCCACTTCATTCAGTAAATCCTGTGCATGTGCATAACATGTAGGTTAGTGGTCTACTTGGACATGAAAGTCTCCACAGGTGTGATATAATCTGGTCCTTAGCTCAAAAGCAATACCCAGGGTTACACTGGCAAATGAACCCTGTAGGAGTTGAGTTGGGTACCGGGCTTTTGCCATTGCAGCTCCCCGTATGTGGAACAGCCTCCCGGTGGATGTTAGAAATGCACCAACTGTTTCCACTTTTAAAACTAGACTGAAGACATACCTTTTTTTATCAGAGTGAGTTTGGGTGGCAAATTGGTCATATGCTGAACCTCTCTTTCTTTTTTAATAATTGAAATGTTAAAATCATTAGGTTTATATTTAGTTTATATTGTATTTCATTTAATTTATAGATTAAGAAACTGTATTTTTTTGGTGTGTTTGTGTGATTATGTACAACACTTACATACTTTGTTGTAGCGCATTATAAGTGACAATTACTAATTATTATTATTAATATTGTTAGTACTATCAATGCTATATGTTATTCGTTAGGTGGGCCTCATGACTTGACAAAAGAGTGTAAGCACAAATATTGCAGAATAGGCACAATGATCCTGCAATGCACATCCTGCCACAGACAGTGACATTGTCCCTACCATGCAATAACCCTTGTGCTTCTTAAAACGGCATGTATGGAAATAGGTAATATTTGCTTGGATAAAAAGGAAGACTCACTGCCTATTTAGACCTAATCAAAGTATAGATGAGTCAATACATTACATTTGTTCTTCAAAATTCCATAAAATAACTAACTCTTGCCAGGTAATTGTTAAGAAATGTCCAAGTGACCTTACATTTGGGCCATATGACCTAGGGGTGAAAATCTGCTGGACCCTTCCCATCTGATCCAAGTCTTTGTTTCCAGAAAAGATATCACCCCCACTTCTTAGATGTTGACCCCTGAAGTTGATTAAAAATATTGCTTTTTAAACACAAATGTCAAAATCAAGTTCACTATTGCTTCAAAGGGCCTTTTTTATGCTTATAACATTTTTAAATGCCTCAAATTTAACCGTACAGGACAACTTCGGCCTTTCAAAGTCATAAGCCTTAGTGAAAAACAACCTTTGCTGATTCTATGTCTTGTGAATAAATTAACATGGACTGATGATTGATCGATTTGAGTTCCCCAATCTGGCTAAGACTCCTGACTAGGGATTGCTGCCAGTCACACAAATTTTGTTCCTTCCACATCAAAATTCAAGAAAAGGCTCAGAGATTTGCAAGACTCATTTCTGTTCAAATTCAAGGATAAGGATATCTAAAAATAAGGATATCTAAAAATTGGGTCAAGATTTCATGACATGAGAAGGCGCCTAAAAAGGATGATACAAGGGCATCAAGTCTCATATCACTTCTCAACGGACTGCCCAGGTGGCACTCATACACTCAAAGCTTACAAGAACTTTAAAACACTAAATTCTTTTAAAAGTAATTACCTTCAAGACATATTATTCTTTGAGCACTATGTGTACTTTAAAGGTCGCACGGTATCAGACCGCATTGTTTGAGTCAGCTATGCACTTTTCCAGCAACTAAAATCAATACTTTCACAAGTATAATCAGAGTTTATTTTAAGCACACCATTCCCCCTCGTCATTAAACATGTTTCCTGCCAAAATTGATCACTGCACGGTAGTACAATCCCGACAAACCCATCTTTATGTTGCTTTGACATTTGGATGATAAAACCAAGAATTAGCAGTACAAGTCCATAAAGGCGGCACACTCTGTGACATGTCAAATCTTGGATTCTGTCCTAACTTATCGGGGCCTATTTAACAAGCATGAAGTTATTAATTATAAAACTGGAAAAGCTTCCCGTGCATACAAAGCCGGGCGGAACACTTGTCATGAATTAGTTGTGAACACACATTGCTTGGATATAGACAGGGTATGTGCAATTGGCGTGGTCCATGTGTGCCTATATGCCTTGTATACATGCATGCATGTGTCATGTTTGGTACATGTGGCTATGTGTGTCTGCAGTGGCATCAGGCGTGCGTGACATGCGGCATGTATTTATGTATTTGTATCAGATAGAATTGGTAAGATGGATCAACTACAACAGGATTTCGAACTATATGATGCAGACCATCAAAACTAGTCAGTTTACGATTTGATACAAAACAGTGAAAAATTTGTCAAACATTGTTTAGATTTGTCTTTATATGATGGCATATATACCTCTGCAGTCCACAGCACTTGTTGCTAAAAATTCAAAATGACACATGCATGTGATTAGGAATGTCAAATCATGCTCTTTAACCATTTCAACTCTAGTACGTATCAGTTATTAATAAAATGCTTTTGAATGCTCCAAATGACCAGTTGCTCATTTAGCTAGCCACCTCAAAAAACAGTGTGACCAACCCGAAGACTAGGCTATTTTGATTCCAATGGATTGCAGTTTTATTGTTTATTCCAAATATGGTCATGGAATGATAATTTTGACATTTTTTGGTGAAAATCTAGCACTCACCAAAAAGCATGTTTCATCTGCCATTGCGGTTGTGAATGGGGTCAAAGGTCGCCAACATGTGGGTTACTAGAAAGGACATGGAACCAGTGTAATTGATGTACAGTGGAAAACATGGACACTTATGTTTAAGGTTAACATTTTAACCACAGCAGAGGACACACACTACAATTATCCACAACTTACTGCTTGATTTGCAGAAACACTAAAATAGAAATATTTATTTTGAGTGATTACAAGCACATGTCAGACCAGGACAATTACGACTATATAAATTGGACAGAAACTCCTTTGAAAACACAAAGGAAAACATTCAAGCAAGGAAAATTCAAACGTAATTGCTGCCAATGATAACGCTAACCCTCAAGTAGTCACTTTGTTTTAATTTGCCATGGCGATCCAATTTACTGCTGTCTTACATGTAACTGCAAGAAGAGAGAGAGAGAGAAGACATATAATGTAGCTATTATACATGCGAACATTTGTACACTCCGTTTCATTCTTTGACATTTGGTATTGTGCCAAGGGTTAACCAACAGTGAAATGCATTCACAATTTCTAATTACTTTGTGCATTTCCTCACGTCCACAACGCATGCATATACTAGGTGTTGAAAAGCTCCAATTTTGTTTTCTATTTATCTCTGTATGTGTGGATGGCAAAAATGGTTGTGCTTATATGTAAATACAGCTTACTGGTTATGAATCTCAATTTGATTGGCACGGAGCAAGATACAATCAATTCCATAAGACTACCTATTTGTTGATGAGTTGATGAAGCGTTTGATATTTCTGAAAGATGAACCACCAATTTAAAACTCTTTTCTATAATGGAAGATGTGTTCCAACATGCCTAATCCCATTATACCATTTTAATGTAGGCAGTTATTTTATTGCACACTCGATGAATGAGGACTGACAACAAATATATCGGGCGAGCTGGATAAATATGTGGGGCGGAGTTTGAGTGAAGCTCAATATTTCTAGTGAGGGCAAAATCGTCTGGTCTCAGCTTAAAGAAGTTCTCCAACATTATTATTATGCAAGAGGATCTGACTGGGGCAAAAGTGAAACCCACATGGGTCCAAAACTTTATGAAGAATTAGGAGTATTCGCTTTGTTGAAGAGTTGCATGGCTAGTGCCCAATTTTTTGCATATTCCGCAGTGGGGCGATATTGCACTAGCTGCACAGTGGCACTGCACCAAATGGAAGCTTAGCTTCTCATGTATAAAACTGTGTGAATATAATGACATAGATGGCTTGTTTACCAAAAAATGAACAAACCACATCAAAAAATGGGAGGGGGAAATCACCCAAAACCTTTGACACAGTGTGAGCTTCAAAAAATATAAAATGATACAAAAATCTCCTGTTTAAGGGATGAGAGGTTGGGAGAAGTCCACTGACATAGCTTCATTTTTTCTTTCGATGACAGGGGCACAACCCTAATAGAAAGTCAAAACTTTGGGAAAAATACATTTCAATGAAAAAAACGATTGCCACAGTGTCCCATATCAGAAGTCCAAAAAGCTAGGTGCCCCCATTCAGTTTCTTATGTCCCTCTTCAGACAGTAACCTTTAATAAAAGACCAGGGACACGGACCTTCAGATCATCATCATCATCCTGTCTAAACATTGTTTTTTAATTAATAACAAAGCTTTCACAATTAGCAAACAATTGCATACACGAATTTATGGCATGAAAACCCATGTCTGTTGAATTATCTTAGTTCCCAATAGCCTTGTACATGTGCCGAAAAACAGCTTTAAGACTCGGAGAAATAAGTCTTTATGATACCATGTACAAAATTTCGAATGTTATTTTTTGCCCATTTTATGCACTTATGATCGTTTCAATTCAACATTCTCCACTGCTTTAAAATAGTAGTCGCTTACTGCGGTCATGTCACTAGGACGACTACAAAACATTTTTTACATTGTAAATTGGTAATTTTTAAAATGAAGATACTTGAGTGAGTAAAGAGGTTTTGTGAATCATATAAAATACAGCATTCCTGGAATGCTGTGTTACCTGCTGATCATGCACTGCCACTGAAAAAAATACTCAGTCCTTGGACCACTTGTGTCGCCTGCCTCGCGGTTTTTGTGAATGATAGGCCTCACATGAACGTTGACCTTGATATTGTGACCTTTGACCTCATAAACAAATGAGGGATTGCATGAAACTCCATAAACCAAGTTGGGTTCTCAATGGCACTTCAACTTTTCCAATGAGGTCAATTTTGACATTTTCAGTCCTATCTTACAACTTGACCTCACAATTAACCTTTGACCTTGGTATATGACCTTTTGACCTCCAATGAAATTAAGACTCACATGTTTGCACCTATGATTCAAAGTTTGGTTCCAATTGAACTAAAAATGGGGCCACAGGTCCTACAGGGGTCAGTCTGTGTCAATTTGCACCCTTGCGAAGAGGCTCGGTATCTTGTGACCAAGTACGAACTTTATCTGTTACTGCATTTGCAAGAAATGAGCAAGTGTTAACATAGTTTTACAGCTGTGGAAAAAGCTATTCCCTATGAGTTTCCTACACAGCAAGCCACCACAATTAAATCAATCTATCTTTATTTGAGTATTTTTACAACAAAACAGTCTGGTGGAAAAGTTATAATAGATTAGACAACTGGTAGTTGCCGCAAACCGATTTCATGCAGTTTTTTCCACTGCCTTTCATCAATTTGTGAAACTCATCTTAGTTGCTTTTAGTCAAACCAAACATTGTTTTAACATAAAGGCACAAGTTTAGCACTCAATTTCTAATATGTTCTACAAACAGTTGATCTCCACATGTTAGGTGCTCTCTCAGTAACTCTTAGAGTTACCTTTCCTAATGATCTAGAACATCCTGCAAAATTTGCATAACGTAGCCATATCCTTGATGTAGAATGTACAATTTCGTCATACCGGGTGTCTCAAAAAACGGAAACCCCAAGCGGCCAGTCTATTTCACGAAGAGAAAAGATAAACCATACATAATACAAATCTGAAAAGTTCATTTCCTTTAGTTTTTTCGACACCGAACAAATCTTTCCAAATGACACATATTTTACCGAGTTAGGGCCGATTAAAAAATTGTACCACTTTTTCATTTTATCCCGGATTGTTTCTGTCTAAGCTGTCTTTAGACAATACACCTTCTCCAAGCACTCTTTCGTTAATGGTTTCTTTTGTTTTTTTTGCGACAAGATCAGTTCTGATATTGAAAAGGTTAGTTTCAATTATAGAAATTCCAAGATCTTGCCTCATTCTTCTCTACTCTCTTCCTGCTCCCCCCCACCCCATCCCACTTGGCTGCCTCTAAGACCATGACGACGGATTCAGGCTTGCGCTCTCCTATGCACATTTCAATAATCGACTTCTAATCATTCTTGTCCTTCGGTGCTTGTAAAGGCAGCGGTTATTCTGTCGCGAGGTTCTGGCAAGTTTGCTGTGGTTCCTGTATCATACACTTTACTCTTTAATGTATCCCCTAGGGCCGAATTTTAGCGGAGTCAAATCTGGGGCTCTTCGCAACAGAATAACCGCTTGCCTTTCCAAGCAGCCCGACAGACAAGAATGTTAGAAGTCGATATTGAAATGGAAAAGAGAACGCAGCCAAGCATTCGTCTTAGAGGCCAGCCAACTTCCCCAAGTGGGGGCAAAGCAGCTCAGAAAGAGAATGAGGCAGATCTTGGAATTTCGTATAATTTAAACTACTCTTTTCAATATCATAAATGACCTTTGTCGCAAAAACAAAAGAAACCCTAAACAAAGAAACTGAGCTGGAGATGTGTATTGTCTCAAGACTACTGAAACAGTACAATCCATGGATAAATTAAAAAGTGGTACAAATTTTCAATCGGCATAACTCGGTTATATGCATCCTATTGGAAATATTTTTGGTGTTTCCAGAAACCTGCGAAATGCACTTTTAGATGTGGTAAATAAAATGTATGCTTTATTTTTTCTCTTCGCGAACTAGAGGGCGCTTTGAGGTTTTTCCTTTTTTGAGACACCCGTACGTTTTGGAACTTAAAAAGTCTTGTTCAATTCCCCTTCATTCTGTCATTAAGGTTTAATCCCGAAATGGGTTCTCCCCCTCAAGAAAGAACCTCTTTCATTGAAAGTTTAAAAACCTAAATGAGAGAGGGCCATTTATTTTTAATATTTTATTTACATATTTTTTACACACCCATTAAATGGGCAAAGTTTAATTGTCATGGTATGGCTCCCACGAGAAAACACTCTTTTGACACAAATTAGCTTCTCTTCAATGCTCCAATCCTTTCCATAGAAGTGATATTTTTGTGCACAATATTTTTCCTGATATCTGATAAGAGGGAATTTGCCATGACTGTTTTTGTTTACCTTTCATGGAACTATAGACAATGTGACATCTGTTGTTGTTTTACCAGTTGATAGCCACGGTCTCTTTGAGTTGGCCTTGAATTTTCGAAAAAATAAAATGGTTTCAAAAAACCATTTCTTAGAATGTATGATTGAACCATTTGACATTAAAAACTTATTACCTAAAACATGAATAAAAGATGTCCCAACCAATTACAATGGCAAACTGCCTACTACCACTTCCATTTTAGTAAGCAGGAGGCCGCCAATTCTCAGCATTTATTATCTTATGTATATCATTGGGTTTTTGTATGGCAACCAGGAAGCCCATGGTTACATCATGTCTACTGGGTGCAGTCCGGCATGTTTAACTACATTAGGGAGCCTAATTAATTATAGTCCTTTGTCCTGCATCTCAAAGCGAGTGTAAAACTGACCTTGGAATATAGGAACAAAATGCATTTGGTGACAATTTTTGTTGTATTTTTTATTAATTTTGGGTCGGTCATCATGATAATACGAGTCTGTGTTAAGGTGCACATCCTCTTCAGCCTCGATCCTTCTACTACCCATCAAATTCTAAAATTTGTTATCATTAGAAACCTTGTGATTTTTTTTCTCATTTCACTACAAAACTTACAGCTTCCTCTTTCCCAGAGATGATAATAAAAGGCTAGAGGCCCGGATGGCCATCTTGATTCAACGAGCTCAGTGGCGGAGGCTAAATGCCCATTATACGTAACCTATACAACATGGAAAATGCACTTTCTTGTAGACCTTAGACATCCAAGTCACATGTCAGAGCATGTATTTGTTCAAAAATGTTCCGTACAAAGACATGCACCAGGTTTTTTTGCAGATTTTTTCAATATGGCTACCAAAAAGGGCACAGTGTATTCGTAATGAAGAGTGTGACGTTTTTTAACACAGTAGTAGTCCCCATTCTAATATTATTAATAAAATGGGACTTTGACCTCTAGGTGTGCGAAAAGCATCCGCTAACTCGCTCATTTTTATTATTCGTAATCGCGAAACATAACATGTTTGTGCCCATTCTAAAGAAGTTACCCATGAACAGGCCCAGAGGCCTTGGCTCATTAACGGAAAATATGAGTGGACCGTAATCCATGCAGTGTAACTGCTCATGTTAAAATGGTATGTTTGATTCAAATGAAATTTGGAATTTAGGTATGTTGATGATGATCTTTTCAATGTAACAAAAAAGCTACATATTGTAATTGGGTGGGCCAATTTAATAACATTGTCTAGCCCCTGGAGAGTTCTGATGATATTGTTCATGTTACTAGATAGCAATTAGATTCTGCCGAATGGAGACAATGTTTAGCTCCTCAAGGGTGCATAGCTGATGTTGAGTGTATTAAAGCCACTAGCAGTGACATTCTTTGAAATGTTAACAAGTACTCCCCTCAATTTTGGTAGAAGCTAAGTTTTTTAGCACTGTGGTATTGAAAATTGTAGCAAAATCCCCTGAGACTACACAGAAAAAACATACATTTTTAAACATGCATCTGGCAATTTATGTGGAAAAATACTGCATCCTCAGAATGCACGTATCATCTGCCATTGTGGTTTGTGAATGGGGTCAGAGGTCACATGGGGTCATCAGAGGCTAATTTGTGTACACCCCATATCAGTCCTGGGACAGTGGTTCTTCCGAGTATGAAATTAATTGATCAATAGGAGGAGGTATTAGTATTTAACGACACATCAACACTATCATGTCATTTTAGTGTCACGAAGATACTTTATTTCAATTCACTTTATTATCATATACATGTTAGGGAAGAAAGCTCAGTTTTAGAAGCAGGAGGAAACCGGAGTACCCAGAGAAAACATTAGACATATCAAATTGAAATTGACTGATTGTGGTTTTAAATTTTGTAGATGACAATTGTGTAGTTCGAAACATTGCTTGTTTTCATAGCCATGATCTGTCTATTAGTATACAATTAGTGACATTGTCTGGTCCCTCTAGGGTGTGATCTGAAATGACCAATGATTGAGTAGCATCATGTTTTGAAACACCTCTACACCGTGTTTGTGAATCCCCGTGATAATCTCTCTTATGTGAATTGTTCATTCTCTCCGTGGCATAAAACTGATTTGACTTTTCCATAGATCTGTTTTCGCATGTTTGCTGCATGCATGTTGTTTTATGGACCTCATAATACAAGATTTGACTAATCCATGATATTTGTCTCTGGAGTGGGCAACTGGCTTGACTTTTTCATAAGAATCATTTCATTACCATTTTGTTTGTTGTATGTTTGAATCTTACTTTGGGTTTCTTGACACTTATTACAATACCAAAACAACAACAACAACAAAAAAATACAGATTTTTTTTACTTTTTACAATTATTAAAAATACATCAAGTAAAACCTGTGTACCCCCTGGCAATATGCAGTTTTGAAACATGACCTCATATGACATTTGACCTTGGTCCATGACCTTTGCATCATCCCCAATATGAGGGAACCCCCTATTGCACCTTAACCCCAAGTCCCTGGTTTACAATATGGACTTGTTTGCAGACCCCTAAAAACAAACCCTAACCAAAACTGGAACCACAAACATACATACATACAGACACACGCGCTCTTTAGCAAAATCCCCATACTGCTTTTCAAGCAGACTAGGGATAGCAACATAGACAGTATGTAATGGTTATCAGAACTATTTTATCAGTTAACACTTCCCCAAAACATGTACTTCGATTTTTGGCTTATTCACTTAAAGTAAATTTTAAGGTGTAGCTTAACAGAACAAACACGCACAACAAAGGAAGTAGAGCTATTTAATCAATATTAAGTCACATTTTTTGAAGAGCGCCCCCAATGTTGTTCAAAAATTTTTGGAGTTTTAACACGGTTTGCAGGTTGGTAAACTGGGCTAGTAACTATACCTTGAATGGGGACGCTCGAAAATGTCTATGTTCCACAACGAAGGCATTTTGTACTATAATAATTATTTATCGGGGATCCCCGATAAAATTCAACGGCTGCTGGAACGGCCTCCAATGTGAATAGCCGGGAAATAGCCGCCATGTACTGTCTACGCTCATCCATTAGTTGTTTTAATAGTTCGGGCAAGTCAAGGTTATAGGGGTTATTTTCTCGAGGTGGCACTATTTCTCATGTAAGGACATAAACCGTAGCATTTCCAGCTCGTCGTTAAATCAATCTGGGATCCCAATTCTAAGTACAACATCGCATATTTTGTGCTAAATACGCATTTTAGAGCCTTCTCGTTCGCAGGTATATTTCCCTAGACAATTACCGACGTACTGTGCAAAAATATCAATTTTGAAAATTGGGGCGCTCTTCAAAAATGTGCCAATATTGCTTAAGGGTAGTATTTGTCAATCCACCCACATTCACCGGCCCCTGGGGTACTACCTTTGAATTTATCAACATCCTAAACCTTATTTGTGATTGGTTGCTTGGAAGGTAATTCCTGTCCCTGAGCAAATCAGAGTACTGTAAAATGGGGTGGCATTTATATGAACTGAATTGGTTTTGTCCACTCTGCATTGTTTTACATGGCCTTGTATGCTATTCATTGGTTTTTGAATGCCTGCTACCCCAAGAGACTTAATTAACTGAGTACTGATTACTGATTACCGTCTAAGTGTTGCCAATTGGACATGAACTCATTGTTTATTTGTTTGATTGTTTGTATTTTCATTGAAATTGTTAATTGCATGTGCCTGTGAATAATACACCATCAAAGGCACTATTCAGTGATTGGTAAATCATAAATCTTTTTTTTTTGTTAAAAATCAAAAAATCAGATTTTTGCATGTCTGTAACAGGTAAAGGACCTAACCTACCTAGAAGGGCAGACCCAAACAGCCTATACGGACAACATCAAGATTTTCAGTCATTACCGTCCGTACGGCACTTCTACAACAAGTTAATGGAATTCTATCTGTGAAGCTGCCGTTTTCTAATTTTTTTGTCAATTTTTCAGTTTGGTACACAAATAACTTGGAGAATTCTAACGATGGTTCTGCACTCTTTTAAGGTGCATTTCCGATCGTCTTTGGTACCCCCCGATTTACCCGGAAGTAGTATCGCATTTTGACATCAGATGAAAGGCCGAATTCGTATTTTTCTCATTGTCGTCCTGAATTGAGCCCTCAAATCCATTTCATTCCCAAGATATAACAAAAAAAACACGTTTTTGTGGTTAACCATCAAATTAGCACAGTATTGAATAGGGCTTTGCAACATGCATATTGCATCTACCTCAAACTGCAAGTTTGGTTTCCACGTAACTCGATGGGGAGTATTTGCAAAGTGTCCAGGCTCTCAATATCATAGAGAACCAATACACATAATCGAAACAGCCCTTTAAGCCATTCCTGCAAATTTCAAATATTTTCGGATGGATCACTGATAGGACCTCACTATTTGTAGTTGAGGTCTGAATGTATCAGGTTGCAGTTGGAACCAGCTTGATACCAGTGCCCTGTGAAGTAGTAACCCACTTCCTGTGAACTTTTGGAAAGCATTTTTGGGAGGGGGGGTACATATCCCAATTTTGCCCTTCTTGGTTTTTGGGTACCATTAATTGAAGGTGCACACATTACTGAAAGTCACTGAATTTTATACCATTTTACTGAGGGGAATCAAAAAACTGTCCTTTACTAACATCTTTGTGATTGAGTGTACAGACAGACATACTGTCATTTACACAGACCATATTTCCGCAATCTGGATAAAAAATCACTATATTTATCTTAATTCTTGAGCCCTTCAGGCCAACTACAAATGCTCAGAGATTTTTTTAAATTGTTCTTTTTTTTTTCAAAAATTCAATTAACACTTTCAAGACTGCAATCAAGATCGCATTAAAATGCATTTTAAGGGATCCAAACAAGCCTGAGCTGTACCACCAGGGTTTTAGAAATGCCCCCCATCTCAAAAATCCACTTATAAAATAATACAGAACTACCAGGATTTAAAGGGGTTAAACTACAAATATGTCTCTGACATTTATTGCCTGTAGTTTTAAATACCTACTTCAAATTACTGGTTGGTAACTACACATTTTGGGGTCAGATCCATTAAATTATATCGACTGGTAATATACCCCTGAAACCTAAATGATGATTCTGTCTTGCTTTTCTGCAGGAGACACCATGAATGCTTAAAGGAACTATAGGTGATGCACCGATAGATCAACAATATTGAAATTTGCAGGAAGAGCTTAAAAGTAAGGATAAGTCTGTAGAATTCTCAAAAGTTATTTTCCAACTGAAAAGAATTAACAGAAAAGGGAGTAAACAGTAGTGTTCAAAGATAAAAATCCACTCAATTACGGGTGGGTAGTAAGTGTCCAGACGGACAGTAATGACTAAAAATATGATTTGTCCTTATTAGGTTGCTTTTGGTCTTGCCACTTGAAGTAGGTTAGGATACCTGTACTGTTACAGACATACGAAATCCGATTTTTGCATGAGTACATGAGGCATTTTAAAAAGAGTACCAAAAGCCTGTCAGAGTTTGATTGACTATAATGCCATATAATTAGCCAGAAAGCATTACTTGGTGACTTAGTAATAACACATAGTCCTGTTAGTTCTCCATTTGTTCCCTCACTTTTAAGGAGGAGGGCAAGATGGGAAGGAAATTCCATAAAATCCTCACACGTGCCCTTAAAGCCATGCAAAGTACTTATTAACTTTCTGGATCATTTATTTTACTTATTATTGCTTCCATCTCGCGTGTGATCACGGAAGATTTCATTATGTTAAGCACCCCAACGGTATAAGTGCATTAGTGCATGATAGTGATTCACCTATGACTAGATTGTGATTCTGGGTTTTGCTTTGCCGACATGGTGACTTGTAGGCCTTGACTTAATGGGAAGGATGTCAAGACATGATTGTGATGGCTTAGACAGTTCTGTAAAAATGAGATGAATTGTACGTCTAAAGAAACCACAAAAAGTAAATGAATATGACTAAAGGTGCGCGCGCCGCACAGCCGGTCCCCCCCGTCCGATAGACTTTGGGACCCCCCTGTTTACCCGGAAGTAGTATCGATTTCGATAGTCAAATAAAAGGCCGAAATTTGAGCACTCAAAATCCATTACATTACCAAGATATAAACAAGAACCCACCGTTTTAATGGTTAACATCAAATTAGAACAGTATGAATAGGGCTTGAAATCTGCATTTTGCTTATGCCATCAAAACTGGCAAGTTGTTTCCCACGGTAATTGATGGGGCGTATGTACAAGTGCCAGGATATTCATCTATTCTTGCAGACGACTCAAAACATATTTAAATGGAACAAGCCCCTTTAAAGTGACTAGGATCTAAATTCCAATCTATTTGTAGAAAGATAACACCTTGGACAAAATAATTCAAATTTTGCGCAGAATAGTCAATTACCGGGACCTGACAGAATGGGCCCAAAGATTCCAATTATTTGGTTGTAATATTATTAGAGTATTTTCCCCCCCCGATGATTATCTGCTGCGTAGAGTGCAGCATTTTCACTGTTGACTGGTGTAAAACTAGAGTTTTACTTATAATAACCAGGGAAAACAACCATTTGTATTTTCTTATTCATGTCAATACCAAAGCCTAACGTAAATAAAAGCTTTCATGATTTCGAGAAGAAGGACCAAGCCAGTAAATGTCATAAAATTGCCCACATTACCGTATCTATTTATGTCAGCGTGCGTAGCACAGCTGACATATTGTGCTCCTAGGCGTTCTTTCTTTCTTTCCAAACGCTCCTTAAAATGCTATCTTCTAACCAAACGCTTTGGCCGATTTCAACCAAATTTGTTCTGAAGAACCACTGGACCAGCGTCATATATGGTGTACACAGATTTGGGACAAAGTTCATGTGTGCCGAGTAAAGGGGCATTCTTTGAAAATCTATAAATTCCTTCTTCTGCCATAAATCAATTGCTATGGTCACAAATTTCAGTCAGAAGAACCATTAACCCAAGGCCCATATAGGGTGTACACAGATTGGGGTGAAAGGCAATGTAGGCTGATTAAAGGGGAATTCTTTGAAAATCTATTGATTCCTTCTTCTAACACAAATCAATTGCTATGATCACAAAATGCAGTTCAAGGAAACCCATAAACCCAAGGTCCATATGGGTGTACCACGATTGAGGTGGAAGACAGAGTAGAACAACTTTTATTAATTAAAAAAAAATCTATACAAAAATTTCCAGTTTTCTGACTCAAATTAATTGCTATGATCACTAAGTTGGTATGAAGAACCACGTGACCAAAGATCCATAAGGGTTGTAAACACATGGGGTCAAAGGTATGTAGGCTGATTAAAGCCTTGGTATTCTTCATCAAATCTATAAAATTGCTGCTTGGTGTCAAATTAATGCTATGATCACTTAATAGCAAGAACATCTGACCTCACGACCACATAGAGTATACACAGATTGGGTGAAAGACAATGTTGGCTGATTAAAGGGGTATTCTTTTAAAATTTGACATCCTTCGTCTCAAATCTAGTGCTATGGTCACTAAGTGGTCAGAAAATCGATTAACCACTGACAAAGGTCCTATATGGGTGTACATAGATTATCAATCAACATTACATGGATTATGGGGGGCATTCTTTGAAAATCTATAAATTACATCTTCTGCCTTTACTACTCAAAATAACCATCCCTTCAAATTAAACAGGTTCTAGTGTGTTCAAAGGTATAGCAAAATTGCAGGTGACCTAGTGCTTATTCAGAGCACGCTTTAGCCTAGTTTATCTTTCCCTTTTTTGATGAAAACTATTTACAAATGAAATTGATGATTGCCTCATTAAAGTATTTCACTGGAAACGTTTGGACTTGTCATCTTCATTAGTTTGCTATTCAGCATGTTGAAAACATGCCCAGTGGTACAGCATTTTATAAGAGTAGCACGGCTTGCTATTGGAAGGTAAGTCGTCTAGTCGTGTTGTCCTATGTCGGTGATGTAGCCTTCCTTGAGTGCGCTCATTTCGTTCGTGTTGGTTTATCCGATATGGGGTATTGTTTTTCATGCCACCGAGTGCTTCATGCAGATACATACACCGCGATAACACCTACGAAATGACGTCTACGAGGCCAATTCCAACCCATGAGAGGTTACTCATGTTTTGCTCACTGTGCATAATCACCGCTATAAACAAGTAGCCTTTCAGCTTTGTTTTTTAATGCAGGGTTTCAAATACCCAGCCTGTCCCAATTCAAAAGAAAGATTCCATTCAGCGCTTCTGTAGGTAGAACCACACTGACGACGGTTCACCAAAATGTCAGCATTTTTAACCTACTTCTTCAGTGCGCTTCATGACTCCAACTTACGAGATGCATGGGGCTAGGTTTCTAAACAGGAGGATTCCGCCAGTTTATCCTCCCTAACCACAAATCACCCATTACAGAAACCTGTACATACGTCGATAAAACAAAGATGGTTTTAGTTAACTTGGATTAGCTGGAAAAGACTCAAATTAGCTAGAAAAGCTTCCCATGCAAAACAAATGACAGTAGCAAAATAAAGCCCACACACTCACACTTATAAATAGGTACAGCATGTGCAACTTCAAAACTTTGTATACTGATGACGAAAGTGGATTAAAACTGCCTTTTTTTTCTCGTAAACAAACACTTGGCAAATAATGGGAATGGATTATATTACAGACTGCAATGACTGGTACCGTCTGTGCTGGTTCCTTGGTTTCTTTAGGTTTACGACTGTCGTCGAAGGATCCTGGTACTCGCGGGGCTTGAAGTGGGTTATAAGGGGCTGGGTCTGTCACAGGTTGTTCGGGTTTCAGTGGGTCTTCAGCCACCATGGCGGCAAGGGTCTGCATAAAGTCAAGATGTCTGGGCTGTTTGTTTCTGTGCCTCAGGAGATCATATGGCGAATAAGACAAATGAATTATTGTCCAATATCATCTTAATCTACTCTAACACATGAAACACTATATGCTGTCCAGCTTGGAGTGTGAAAGTAGCAAAGACGGTGTATAAATTTGAACTTGACTTTCAGCGAGCTGTTGGCAAATCACAAGCACACTGCAACGGTATACGTGCCCGTTGCCACTTCATTACTGTTTGACAAGACAACATAGACTGCCTAACATTTGCATTTTAAGCTCCATTTTGATTCGTTCCTTGCAAAGTAACATCATGTAATGAGCGCAAGTCAGAGATATTGTAAGAAAGGCAGTATGGTTACATAGAGATATAGAAGTACTATTTAGATTGGATACTCAGAGGGTTCTATCATGAAGAGCCCTCTAATGAGCCAATCACACAGGCTGTTTCATAGTAGAAGTAAGCGGAGAAGATTTGCAGTAGCTTCCCACAATTGCATTGCTTCCAATGAGGTTTTGTACAGTTACTGATGTGGGTCTTTAGTGATGAAACATGGCTATATTTACAGTACTGAGGCACAAACTTGCATTTTAAGAGCGTTTCATCTCTCACGATTCCAATGGCAACCTGTACAAAAACTTCAATGGAAAGCAAGGCATTGTGGGACAGCTACTGGTATTTCTCTTGGTAGAAGTTCTCAGGGGGTAAAAGCTTCATTACAACCCAAATTGTTACCCAATTTGTAACAAGTGTGCCAAACCAATAAGAATAAGTAACATACTGTAAAATCTGACAAGCCCCTTAAAAGTAACATCCATTATAAATAACAAACCAATTGATATTTGCAGATGCACAAACTTTACACTTCTTCAATTTTATCCACATGTATGTAATCCTGCTCAAGGGTTCTACCAAATGCCTACAAATCCACACAACAAACCACTTACAAAAGCAGGTTTTTAGACAGAACACAGAATAGCCTGGCAGAGGACGTCAACACACTGGAAGCCATCTATCTCAACACATCTTAAATTATAAAAGCTGTTATGTATCACCTGGCCTTCCAATTTATGACGTGTTTGCAGACATGTCAACATCAACATTTAACTCCTGGCGATTTCAAAGCCGATCTTAATATTTTGTCTTAAACCTAGGGTTGTTTTCAGGATAAAAATGCCAATCTACACTCTCAAAAATCTATATTTTAATTATTGAATCTACCAAATTAATGATTGTTTATCCAATACACGCAGTCACAATTTTCAACAACAAATAACCAGTAATATGGTCAGTATCAATTCTTCAGCTACAGACAGAAAACCACTTTAGCTGAGTCTGCTGGACATAAAAGTGATCACACATTTCAGGCATTGTATTTCATCCATAACTGCAGGAGAAACTGTGTGAAGGTTCATCCCGGCATACAATGCCTATTGAGTGAGTTCTAAAGAAAAAGGCATCAGGTGTACTATTTATTTATGGGCAGATGCGGACAATCAATACACCAAGATAGCAGAGAACTCCACAGACTGAAATGGGTGCGAGTATGGGCCCCATGTACATTCCTCTTCTTTGATTTTATTGAAGATGTAATCCACAACCTAACCTTACATACCCCAACTTCTAGACTGGCCTTGTTTCTAACATCTGAAAAAAGAGACAAAAGATTCGCTGAATTACCACAATTCAATACGTGCTAGCGACGAAAATGCCAAACACAAGTCCATAATGCATTGCAAAAAAGAGTCCTGTACGGAAGCTGACCTGCAGTACGCAACAGTGCTGTGCGTAAGTTTAAAACAAATGTCTTTTTGTATTACTCAGGGCAATAGAGCAAATGGCCTGAAAAAGTGTTGGGGACATATGTGTAAAATCAAACTACGTCAGAATAATTACTATTGCCAGACTATTGATATCACTGGTGCTGTGGGCAAATCATCAAATGCTCTATGGGAAAACTCAGCAAATCTTCACTGATCATGAACACTGCCGTACAACCAAAGTATCAGGATTCACATATCACCATCATCCTTCCCCCTACTTACCCAACTTGCCCTGGAGCTCTGCGTACACATCTGGCAACTTTCGCAGCATGTCCCACACACACTGCTGTACATTTGTATCCATGTCTCTCATGGCTTGCAGCAAAGGCTGCTTCATGTCGTCGGCCTGCTTGGGTCCACCTCACGCAATGTTTGAAGGGGTTGATGCGGTGTGCGTCCTTCTGGATTGCCTTTAGATGCCTCTGGAGGGCATCAAACATCTTCTTGCCTACAAGGGGAAACACAAAAAGCAAAAAATAATAATGTTTGTGCTAATGTTGGTATTGGGATACACATTGTGGTAGGAAATTGATTGAAGTATTGAAAAAAAATGTTGTCTGTCTCTTGTGAAGGCCTTAGATGCTCTGCAAGAGGCAAAGATCTTCTTAGCCTTTGTCGGGAAAAGAACAATGCAACATTAATGCTAATCATAATGCTAGTGTTGGCTTTATATATAGTTTTAAGGCACACCAACAGGTTAATGCAAGGTTCCCGAAGTAGAGTAGAAATAGGTCCAATTAGTTAAAAACTGACAGTGAGTCGTAGTAATTAAAAACCATTCCCAAATTGAGGTTACCTTAAGGAGGCACCAAGTTAATAATTTGTAGATTTGCAATTAGCTCAAAGGTCTCTCTTGTTGGGTCACCCAAAGACTTTAAACATCCAACTTTTGTATCTAATTTTGAATTTACAATCTACAAACAACCTGTAAACTTTGGTACATTGTTTTAACATTGTCTAGTCAAACTCCAATCATCCCAAGGCCACAAAACTTAAATGAAAAAGGCCATACTTAAATATAACCAGCTCAAAAAAAGATATACGGCATGGGGGGGGGGGGGGAGGGGAGTGTAATTCTAACAAAATACTCTGGTTCAAAAAATTTGTGAGCATTACCACCTGTATCACTCACAATAGATGGCTTTTACCCACCTCGGGCTCAAAACCAGTTGATTCACATTCTGCTGGCTTTTGATTGTTGAATCTTCACTTACCAGAGTGCCGTAAGCAACAGAGTTATAATATCGCATTGCTGAAGGCAGATTGCAGTTCGCATTTTAATTTACCCAACCAACCACAACAATCTTCAACTTTACCAAACTCCTTCCAGATGTGACAATATAAAAAAGGTTTTTCAATTACAACGTTGTACTTAAATGAAAAACAGTCCTCAAACAGAATTCTTTGAACGCCTCCCTATTCCCTCCTCAGCTACACGCCCTTCATATATGATAATATGACAAGATTTCTACTCTCCCAATCATGTACTCTAATGAAAACAGTTCCTTCCAAACAGAATATCTTTAACGCCTCCATATTCCCTCCTCAAGCTATCCGCCCTTAGCAAAACCAAAACAGTACAAATTATATACATTTAGAACTCTATCAACTAAAAACACCCCCACATTCCCCTTCAGCTCAAAATAGAAGAGGAAAACCATTCCATATCTGCAATGCTTCTCTTCTGCTACTCTGATTTTCCTCCAGTTTTTCACAGTAATTCAAAAATCCACTTACAACTAATCTCAGGACATCCCTTCTCTCAAAACCATTTCTTCCATCAACAAAGGCAACATGTTATATTTGACATGACTATGCATCTGCCAAAACCACCCTTATTATATCCTTTCTTGAAAAGTTCAGCAATTGGAACACTACTTTGAATGGTGCGCACCACCCAGGTAAATCCAGGGGTGTTGTGAACCCAATCCATAATGCATTGCAATATGCCTATAGTATGTACAAAACTCCTGTCAGTAACTTAGGAATTAAAAAGTGTAAAAAGAGAGCGAGAGAGAAAGTAGGCAATTAAAAAAAAATCATGATCATGCTAAAAATCCTTAAGTACTAATACTTGAGGGCCGAAATGAGTGTAAAGTCATGGTTTTTATGTGTTAAGAATAGGATTTTGGTGGGATCACATGACATTTATGGAGTAAATTCCCAAAACTGGTGCATTGTGGGATTGACTCAATACACCATGATTCAAATACTTGACACTTCCACACTTCGACTGATGACTGGAAACTTGCATTTGTACACCTTCTTCCTTCCAAATTCTACAGCCTTCCTTATTAGCTCATAACAAAACAGGTTCTACTCAAACACAATATGGAAATTTTCATCGAAACCTTTGCCTTAACAACCATTTAATCCCCACATCTACGGTTCTGCTTGACAGTTTTCGAACGACACCGTAACAATATTCTCAAGATTAAATCGGGTGGTGGGTATTATTAGTAAAGCAGTTATTTTGCCATAATTTCTTGGATCTGATCTGTTTTGAAGTACACTCTAACCCTTATACTGTGTCTTGTATTTAGAAAACCAAAATTGCCCAGGCATCCTGTTGCCGGCCTGTTCACATAGTGTTTCTGATTTACAGCGAGTTAAAGGTATTAATGTTCTATTTTAATTACAATGTTGGGGATTGGATAACAGCAAAAAACTCTTTT